>ML103718.1:0-11440 GCA_003697995.1 Taxidea taxus jeffersonii | reverse complement strand
AAACCAGGATGGTGTTCAAGCGAAGCCCTCTCTCTGCCTCACTTTCCGTAAGCAAATGCACCGCCCGTGCACGTGAGAAGTTCACAGGGAGAGATGGGAATTTTCAAAATGATCTCACATCCATATTGCCACTTTATTGGGTAATTTTCTTGTCCTTTTCAGCAAAATGTTGGTTAAATGAATATACTTCACGGACTGTAACTTAAGGAAGTGAGGTTTTACTTTATTAATGTTTTAAAAAAGAGAGTAGAAGATAATGTGAAGACCCATGGGCCCTTTATCCAGAATTAACAATTATAAAAATGTCTTATTTTCCTTTTTAAAAGGAATTAAAAATTATAAATAAAAATAAATGTCCTGGATCCTCATATCCTGCTGTTTTTTTCCTCCCCCCTCCCAGGCTCCCATAAACAACTGTCTTGTGGAATTCATTAGGCTCTTCCTACCCCATCTTTTATATTTACACATACATAGGACTCCATTCAGATGTGGTCTTACTTTATGTTTTTAATATTTTATTTAAATGTTTTCATACATTAAGTTCCTTTCTTTAAACGTGCCTTTTTTTTTCATTCAACATTGCTTTTTTGAGACCTATCTATTTTATATATTAGGGCTTCTTCCCTTATATAAGCTACATAATAGTGCACTGAATGAATGTAATATATTTTACTTAAGCATTTTGCTACTAATGATCTCTAGACAGTTTCTAATTTTTTGCTATTACAACAATGCTATGATAAGTATCTTTATAATGTCGCTTTGTGTACATGTATAAGTTCTCTGGAGCATATATCTAACTTGCTGTCCACAGGAAGAGGGTATGTACTTGTCTATATTTTGGCTCTCACATTAAGAGGACTCTGTGCTTCCAAACTGAAGCCTTCTGGTCTGACTGGTGCATGGGTAAAGATGAAACAAGGTGCATTTCTAAGGAATGTCTTTCCAAGTGGGATCTAATAAGAGGATCAACATAATTACAAAACAGTGTCCAGCCTGCCAGGAGAAGGATGAACGTCTAAAAGTCCAAAGAAGATGCAATAATGAAATAATAATAATCTATTAAATTAAAAAATGAAATTAAACAATTTGCCTATTATTCTCTTAAGGTAGAGTGTATGTCAGGGGTTTCACTAACCAAAAGGAGGATTATTTCTTAATGCTGACACAAGAACGAAAGCATAGGCTCTTCATGGTCCTTCCAAATAACTCATGAAACAGAGTCAGCCTGGGAGGAGGTGGGGATCCCGTGCTGTACACCCTGCCCACCACAAGGCTCCTAATCAAGCCATGCCTTTTCCAAGGAGACAGGTCCTCCCAATCCCTGCTGTTGTTTGGTATCTGAGCAGTACATATTTAGTGTTTAGTGAATATTAATAAGTAAAAAGTGGATTATTTTCCCAAAGCTGGAAAGTAACAATAGCAGAGAGCAGCCTCCAGGTAAGTAAAGATGAAATTAACTCAGTCTAAACACAGGCAGGGGGAGTGGTGTCGATAATTCTCGTATGTTTTAATTAGGCAAAAATGCCACAGAAGCTTCTCTACTCCAAACAAGCTCCTGTCTGCATTTGTGTGAGTGATTAAAATCCTTGGTCCTTTTGTCCCATCTCACAGGTGAGTCCAAATACCACTGGCAGCGAAATCATATATCAGGACGAGAGAGGCACTCGGGTCAAATAGCAGAAGAGAGGCTTAATTACATTTAAAAATCCACAAAAGCATTTTCCTTCCATCCCAGATTCTCTCCTGTTCCCATCTCTTTCCCTTTCCACCAAAAACAGGATCCCGGGGCTAGGGCTGCCCCCCAGCATCTGTAACTTAAGCACTGACAGGTTATGTGGGATTTTTGCCAGAGTAATTATTTTTCAATTCAACAATAATGAGAAATTACCATGGCAACCACTTGTCACGTGGCACACATACACCCCCTCTAAAGAATGAAACCATACATAAAGCATCTAGTTCTTGAAAAATGTGTTTTTTTATTAAAATAAACTTAAACAGGTCAAAGTGGAGAGGGTGTATGAAGGGGTCTGGAAACAGGAAGATGAAAAGAGCACTGACTTTTCTAGTATCTCGTGGTTCTAGAAAATAACATGTTATGATCCTTCCTCCTAGTACACACACATGGACAGCACTCTATTAATTTGTATCTTACCAGTTCGGTCACTCCCATTTTGTACTTGTCAGCTCACCTCTCTCAGAAGACCCTGAAGAAAGAATGAGCGCACTCAAGGACAGAGGCAGAAACACACGTGGGTCATCCCTTGCTTTCCCGAAATTTCTTTGCCCGTCATGCTCCTGTATTGAGACAGGAGACAATAAAGAACCCCAATCTCGTGCCTTTCCTTTCGTGGAGGCACCTGCAAGAGCAGGTCACTTACATTCTCTAACTGCAAAAGTCCTTTCACTTCTTGAATCCCTAGCCACTTTTTCTTCAAACCATGTATCAAACCACGTTGATTCCGAATTAGCCACATTTAATCCTCGCAGTCAACAGTTACAGAGAACTGACTATGTACCAGTCACCATCCTGAACATGTTGAGTAACATAAACTCTTGAAATTTCACAGACAACCTATGGGATAAATCCTTCTAAAAAACCCCACGTTATAGATGTGAAGACTGAGGCACAGAGAAAAATTCAGTATTCACTCAGATCACAGAGCTATCAGGTTGCAGGGAGGACAAACACAGGGACCCTGGCTCTTGAGGCAGGGCTCTTATAACCACTCTATTATTATGTTCCTTCATCCAAAACAATGTTCTTCAAGATCTCTACTATCTTCTTACTTGTTTCAACATCCAATAGTGCTAAGTGCACTGTTTGGGGCTCCCCCTCTTGAACAGAGAGCCCAAAGCAAGGCTGTCCACATCTGTGCAATTCTACATGAAGACAGAGGAATAAAAATGATACAGTAATTGTGGGAGCATATGTTGGACACAAGGAGAACATTCAAAATCCTCTCTTTTTGTCATGGGATTTTTTTTTTTATTATTATTATTCTCATGTCCCCGGGATTACATTTTTCTTTCTCCTTGTCATCTATGATTTTGTTCATTCTCAGCTAAATTGCATCTTATTTAACAAGAAACATTAGCTATAATTTTAACAAAAATTTTAAAACACCACGTTATCAAATAGTAAATTATGTGTCCCAATAGACCGTCTCAGGGTTCAAGTCACAATTCAAGGCTTCCCTCCAGAAAGTGCTCACGATATTTCACTCTTTAGGGCATGTGGGTGCTGTCTTAAGAAAGAAGTGTACTAAAACAGAAAGACAAGACTTGGCATCTGGCAGATAGGGCTCTTGAGCAAAAGGTACGTCAGTGTCTTTTCCCCCAAACACCTAGGGAAATTCATGCATTTCAGTCTTCATTCTTTACCCACCAAATCCATTAATTAATTGTGAACATCCAAAGAGAAATGTCATTTATGATAATCTAAAAATAATGACTAAAATGTACACATGTTTTATGCACCCAAAGCTGAGCTTTTTGCTGCTGGACTTATCATAACTATTGATGAAAGACTCATTTTCTTTTAATTCCTGTAAGCTTTATGAGGGTAGGATCTATATCCATATCTTGTACATTTTGCAGACAGAGCACAAAACACCTGGCCAATATGCGACAAATTAGTACTTGATTTTTTGAGTATTTAAATTATATAACTTAACAAAATAAATATGTCTTTTATGAAAACTGAGCATATTTTCAAAACTCTGAAGAAAAACAATAGTTGTCTTCTCTTGGTGGTTGAACACTTCCACTGTCTTCTCCATTCATGTGTCTGGCACACAGGGGTATTAAATATTTAGTATGTGAATCAATGAAAATGCTGAGAGTTTTGCAATGAATTATTTCCTAGTCTTCACAGCATCCTCATCAAATTGGTACAATTTAAATGAGGAAACTGATGCCTCAGGAGGCCACAGACCAAGTAAGAGACAACACTGGAATTTGATTCCTAATCATTTTGATTCCTGGACATTTCATTCTAACCACAGAACTTCACTGCCTATTCTTATCTGTATTATTCTGGAGAGAAAGAGGACTAATGTTTGCTTCATAAGTAAATTTTCTGTTTTTTACTTCAACATGGAGCCATGCACTCTAACATATGAAAAATAATATAATGGTGACCCCACGCAAATCACTTTGAAAATGACACAGCAAGGCCTTACTCTAGAAGCAGGGGTCTCAGGGCACCTGGGTGGCTCAGTAGGTTAAGCATCTGCCTTCAGCTCAGGTCATGATCCTGGGGTCCTGGGATTGATCTCCACCTTGCTTCAGGCTCCCTGCTCAGCAGGAAGTCTGCTTCTTTCTTTGTCTCTCTCCCCCACTACCCCTGTTCCTACTCTCTCAAATAAATAAGTAAAGTCTTAAAAAAAAAAAAGCAGGGATCTCATTGGTGGCCCCTCTGTGGTGGTGAACCCCATTGCTCCTATTACATTACAGCACCCAGGTTCCAGGGGTCCTGAGACACAGCATAATGTGATGAGGCAGCAACTTCTATGTCTTAAGAAAAGCTCATCATAAAATCACGTACAAATTTTCTGTTCCAACATAAACACAGCAGGCAGGAAAACATTTCTGGAAATACTTGCGAAATGCAAAAGCTTGTTTCTGTGACCTGCCCAACTGCATAAGAATCAAATGAAGGAATAATTTGTGGAGTCACCACTAAAAACTTGAAGAGACTGGGCCAAGACTGAGGCATCAGGGAGACACTGGAAAAGAAAATTCAAGTTTTTCCTTCTTCCTACTTGGGAAAAAAAGAAAAGATTTTTGTTCACAAAGATAAATAGAAGAAAATGAGCATATTCAGAAGCTAGGTTTATCTTGACAATGGTTGAAGGTTTCCATTCTTTTCTCCATTTTCACACCTGTTTACCAGAGGATTTAGATTCTCTGTAATTTACCAGTGACACCAACGCCTGTACCACAGCTCTCAGAATCAACCTAGGACTCCAGAACTGTGGCACCAGCTGCCTCACCAATTGCCCCACTGGGGAACCAAAGAGGCATTGCAGATGCAACATGGAGGAAGCCAGCCCCAGCCCCATTTCCACCAGGCTCCTTCTCTCCAGTCTTCTCCCTCTCAGCAACGTAATGCCAGTTTCTCAGTCTCCTACACCCACCATTTAGGACACATTCTTGATTTCTCTCTTTTCTTAAGCCCACACTCCTATTCTGTCAGCAACTCCCATAAATCTACTTTCAAAATTCAATGGAACCCATGCACGTTCCTCTCTCTCTGCCACCACCGCTCATCTGGTCCTCCAGTAACTCCAGCCTGGACAAGAGTAATTGCTTCCTTATCCTTCCTCCACCAGGACTCTGACTTCCCTGAAGCCTATGCTCCACAGAGAAGCCTGTGTGACCTTTAGACAATGCCACTGGTCTCATCACTCCTGGTTAGAACCCTCCCATGGCTCCGTATTGTTGCTTTCACCAGGGAGCACACTAAGTCTGGACATGGTCTTCCTTTCTGGCTTCAGTTCACTTCTGAATTGTGGATCCAGGCCCTTGCTGCAGGGACCTTGCCGCAGGGACCCCAGTGTACTGGGGCCATACTCCCGCTCTGCCATAGGGCCCTTTGCATTAACTATTCCTCCGCCAAGTGGAAGACTTTGCTCTATTTGGCCTGGCTTTTTCTTCCTTGTCATTCAGATCTCAGCTTCCTGGTCATTTTTTAAAGATTTTATTTATTTATTTGACAGAGAGATGGAGAGAGAGAGCACAAGTAGGCAGAGGCAGCAGGCAGAGGGAGTGGGAGAAGCAAGCTCTCCACTGAGTAGGGAGCCCAATGGGGGATCGATCCGAGGACCCTGGGATCATGACCCAAGCCTAAGGCGGCCACTTAACCAACTGAGCCACCCAGGTACCCCTATTCCTGGTCATTTTTGACCCTGCAATTTACAGGGTCCAACTCACTATCACATCAGTCAATGTTTTTCCTCCAGGAAGCACTTATCACTAGATTTTTAAAATTTGTTGGGATGCCTGGGTGTCTCAGTTGTTAAGCATCTGCCTTTGGCTCAGGTCATGACCCCAGCCTCCTGGGATCGAGCACCGCATCGGGATCCCTGCTGGGTGGAAAGCCTGCTTCTCCTTCTCCCACTCCCCCTGCTTATGTTCCCTCTCTTGCTGTGTCTCTCTTTGTCAAATAATAAATCTTAAAAAATAAATAAATAAAATGGAATTTGTTTATTGTCTTCCTACCTCCTAGAAAATGCAAGTCATTGGGAGCACAGGATCCTGCTGCCTGCTTTCCCATAAAACCAGGCACATATTGGGTGCTTCGTAAACAACAGAAAAAAGGATATACCAAAAATGTGCTAAACAAACAAGAAAAGAGAAAAGATAAATCTATTGAGGAGACCACATTAATTGCTTCCACAGGGCCACCATTCTCAGACTCAGACTTGTCATAGCCCAGTTAACTGCAACTACATAATAGAGTACCAGGAACTTACCAGAATCTTTATGCACTTTAATTTTTTAAATAAATATATGCCATGAATTAAAAGCATTAAAAATATTTATGCCCTTTGACTCAGTAATTCTATTTCTGGGAATCCATCCAAAGGATATAATCCAAAAATATGTAAATGCTTTATACACAAAAATATTCACCATAGGAGCATTCATAACAGCATAAAAACTAAAACAATGTGCTGCCCTGCAAGAGAGGAATGATTCAAGAAACCATGAAAAGTTCACTAGAAGGAAAAAGAGGAATCTTTAAAAATAATGTGCGTCCATGGTTTATAATGACACAGAGGCATTCTTATGTCCTGATGTAAAAGGAAGAAAGCAAATGGAACACAGAGCAGGACAGCATGGCAGAAGCAGAGTGTAGAGTCGAAATGGCCATTCTAGAGATTCGGGGGAGGATGGACTATTTGACAAGCAGGATTGAAACAACTGGCTTTTCACATGGAAAAAATAAATAAGTTTGATTCTACATCACATAACCAAATTTAAATTCCAGGTGGGTTAAACATGTCTATGAAGAAAAAATTTTCAAGCCATTAGAAGGTAGAAGAATATTGCGTATGATCTCAGCACAGGGGAAACTTTTGTCAACAGCACACCACAAGGACAAATAATATGAGAAACAAGCCATCCATTTGAATATATCAAGATATAAACATACCATATGACAAAAGACACTGTAAACAATGCTATAGTCTAAGTGACAGGCTTGGAGAGAGTAACTAGAATGTATAATGAACTGTAAAAATCAGAAATCATGTCGGATCGCTGTATCATACACCCGAAACTAATATTACACCATATGTTAACTAACTGGCATTAAAATAAAAACTTTTTTAAAAAATCAGAAATCAATCAAATATAAAAGTACAAAGGATGAGAAAGAATCATTCCCAGAAAATGGTCAATAAAGCTATGAAAGGATTTTCTATTTCATTTGTTATCAAGAAAAGGTAAGTTAAAATAGCCACTGCACATTCATGTCATTGTGGAAATATCAAAAAAGTGAACACACACTGTAGGTTCCTCTCCACATGGTGCTGGAGAGGTGGGGACATGGGAACTCGTGGATGGTGGTCACTTCTCACTGTGGTCTACAAGCCCCAGGGCACAGGAGACAGATTCCAGCCTATTTACCCACTCAACCCACCTTCCTCGAGGACACTGAAACCTGACAAGCTTTACCCTTTACCCCCTCTGTCCCTCTACCTGCAATATCCTCCTTACCCCACATTCCCCTACTCTGTACCAATCACCTGTGTTCATTCATTAGGACTCCCACCCAAGTCTTGCCTCCAGCTGGAAGCCCCATAGGCCTTCCACCTACTAAAAAGTCTCCATTTTACAGACAAAGATACATTATTTTTTCCTAAATTTTCAACTCATACAAACTTCATGCTGACTACTCCTCTAGTACTATATTCTTATTTTATTTTACACGATGCCTAGTTATTACATTTTTCACGTCTTAGCAATTCCACTCCAGACTCCGTGGGCGGATACATTATCTCCTTTGGGTGGCTCTTTGTATTTCCATTGTTTACCTGGCACACATTTATTGTGTGTTTAATTATGAACTGAGCTCTATGCATTATCTACTTCAAGCATTTGAACATTTCCAGGCAAGCTACTGTTATTATCCTCATTTTACAGGTGGAAAAACCAAAGTTCAGAAGGCAGCTTCATCTTCCCAATCACACATCTGAAAAGTGCTGGAGACAAGTGTTCAAATCCATATCATCTGATTCTAGAACCTGTCCCTTTTAACTGATGGGAGAGAGACAGAAAGGATTGTGAGAAAATATCAATAATTAGAGGTCATATATAAGACCTGCGCGTGAATGTTCATGGCTTCATTATCCACAACAGGGAAGAAATGGAAACAATCCAAATGTCCATCAACTGATGAACAAATAAATAAACCAAATATGGTATCTTCATGTGATGGAGTACTATTCTCAAAGAAAGGAGTGAGATGTTGATAAATGCTGTAACAGATACCTGGAAAACATTATGCAAAGTGAAAGAAGGCAGACACGAAATGCTGTATATTGTATGATCCCATATACTGTATGTATTATATGATGCCCTATATCATATGATTCTGAATATCAGAATATATAATGTATGCACAAATAAATTTATATATATGTATGACTCCATACAATATATGTAGTATCCAGAATGCTGACTGCACCACTTAGTAGCTGCATAATCTTAGGCAAATTACTTAAACTCTCTATCTCTGTTTCACCCCATGTAAAGATATCTCACCTCTCATTGTGAGGATTAAACTAGATAATGCATGGACCAGTGACTGGAACAGAGTAAACATCCACTAGAGAGCACTATCGTTAAATGGTGGGAAAAGTCCCAAGACCAAGGCAGCCGTGAATATTAAATAGGATTTATCAGTAAGGCAGCTATGGTACAGCCTGCATACTTCGTAACCAGATAGCCTGGGTCTGGACACCAAAGCCAGCCCTTTTTTGCTCTGTGAGTCTGGGCAAGGTACTCAGTCTCTGTTGCCTTCTCTGTGAAGATGGGAACAATAATGGTAACTAATCATAGAGCTGCTACAAGGTTTAAATGAACTGATAACGTTCAAAAAAGAGCTTAGCATGGTGACTGGACACAATTAGCACTGGTTAGTTTTGTCCATCATTATAGTTCTGGCCATCAGTGTTAGCTGGCATAAAAGATACCCAAGATAAAGTTCCCTATTCTCAGAAAATGAATAATCCAATTAGCCAGTTGGCACAGTGGATTACAAATAAGACACCCCCCTCAGGGTATCTCCCTCACAAGACTGAAAACTCCATGAGGGTGGGATTGCTGTTTTATTTTTCAGTGTCCCTTGTGCCTTACATAATGCCTGCCTGGGAAGAGTGAGAGTACCCATCTATGAAAGTGAGTTTTCATGCAGCCTGATGGAAGCAAAGTCTCTATTTTGCACGCCAACCTCAAATCCACGGTTGGGGCTAATTTGCATCTCAGTATCTCAGAAAGCTCTGCTTTTAGCTATTCGATTTGCTTCCTTGTCAACTAGAGATCACAACTTGCAAGGCAAAGAGAGCTTTAGAAAACTGTGGTCTCTCTGCCAGCTCCCAAATTTTGTCCGGCAGCATTTTTCACTTTCCCCCTTCCATCTCCATGGGAGGCAAGAAACTGGGTTCTAATTCTAATCCTAACACTTTGCTGGGTGACTTCAGGCAAATACAAATCAAATAATCTGGCAAAATATGCCTAGATTATGTGCTTACACCTCAGTTTCTCTATTTGTCAAATAGAA
The DNA here is from genome assembly GCA_003697995.1 of Taxidea taxus jeffersonii. Lineage (NCBI taxonomy): Eukaryota > Metazoa > Chordata > Mammalia > Carnivora > Mustelidae > Taxidea > Taxidea taxus. The sequence goes on along the minus strand of ML103718.1, from coordinate 1,644 downwards.
GGATGATTCTAAGGGTACTTCCCAAGGCATCTTTCCAGAACACTGATATCTTCAGGGACGTATTGTTCACTGAAAGCACTTGCCCACTGCCCCCACTCTTGCCTTTAGAAAAACATTTTTGGTGGATCTTGATCTGAGCTAAAATGGAGGCAACATCACTACCAAAGGAGACAAAAGGGAAGATTTCTCATGCCATCACCTTCCAGGATTCAAAAATAGTCTCCATATGGATGGCAAATGGATTTCAACCCAAGTAGCGTTTCTAATGAACTGACGATGGTTACCTAGGACGCTGAATTCACTCATACCTGCAACAAATACGTATGGAGCACCTACTATGTGCTACACAATGTTCTAAGCATTAATGATAAAGCAGTGACCAAAAGGGACGCAAATTTCTGCTCTCATAAAGCTTAAATACTAGTGGATGACAAAAAATAAAATAATAAATAAGTGAAATATATCACTTATTAGAGAGAGGCAGGCTCACAGGAGGAAACCAATAGAGTAGAAAATGAGAACAAGAATGAAATATGGGGGTGGGGTGTGTCTGGGTGGCTCAGATGGTTATGCATCTGCTTTCAGCTCAGGTCATAACCCCAGGGTCCTGGGATCGAGCCCCATGTTGGCCTCCCTGCTCTGTGGGGAGTCTGCTTTTCCTTCTCCCTTGGTCATTCTCCCACTAGTTCTCTCTCTCTCTCTCTCTCTCTCTACATATATATATATATATACATATATATATATATATATATATATATACACACACACACACACATATATATATATCAAATAAATAAATAATCTTTAAAAAAGAATAAAGTATAAAATAAAAATAAAATAAAGAATAAATTTGGGGGGTGCCTGGGTGGTTCAGTGGATTAAGCCTCTGCCTTCAGCTCAGGTCATGATCTCAGGGACACCTGAAGAGAGAGCCACAAAGAGATCTGTTAGGATCCTGGGCAGGCACTGAAGGCATAGAGGTAACAAAACTGGCCTTAGTCCCCGCCTATGGGCAACTTACATCAGATAAAAATCTCAAGTATCTTTGCCCTCAAGATGGGGCTTGGCCAGTGTAGCTAAGAAAAGGGCAATAGCCCCCAACCCAGAGATGGGAAAACCATGATGTATTTAAGGTATTGAAAAGACGGCATCTGAGCCAAATATTGGGATCCAGGAGACAGAGGCCCAACATGACCATGGCGAGGGCATGGGGTAACTCACTACAAGAGATGAGACCTCACCTACAGTTTGAAGCAGGGAAGTGTCATGATCAATTCTGTGTACTAGGACACAGCCAAATAACCCCCATTCCTGACTAGCTGTATGATCTTGGGTGAATTCCTTTGCCACACAGGGCCTCAGTGTTCTCCCCTGTAAGCCTGGGGATGGGGAAAACAATAGAATCTCCTTCATGGGTTTCTGGTGAGGATCAACTATGTGCAAAGCACTCAGGCCTTGTGACGGGAACACAGAGCACATGCCAGAAACTCTTAGTCTTGATGAATACCATGCTTAAACAAATGTTAGCTATTCTTTCCTTCCCTTTCTTTTGGAAGCTTACCCATGTCCCAGTGGTATTTATTGCTAGGTTAGCTTTCATATCTACCCTCCTTGTCCTTGTCTTTGCCCTACCTCCTACCCCTC
>ML103717.1:0-33602 GCA_003697995.1 Taxidea taxus jeffersonii | reverse complement strand
GAAGTCCTAGCCTCAGCAATCAGACAACAAAAAGAAATTAAAGGCATCCAAATCGCCAAAGAAAAAGTCAAACTATTGCTCTTTGCAGATGATATGATACTCTATGTGGAAAACCCAAAAGGCTCCACACCAAAACTGCTAGAGCTTGTACAGGAATTCAGTAAAGTGTCAGGGTATAAAATCAATGCACAGAAATCAGTTGCATTTCTTTACACCAACAACAAGACAGAAGAAAGAGAAATTAAGGAGTCAATCCCATTTACAATTACACCCAAAACCATAAGATACCTAGGAATAAACCTAACCAAAGGGGCAAATAATCTATACTCAGAGAACTATAAAGTACTCATGAAAGAAATTGAGGAAGACACAAAGAAATGGAAAAATGTTCCATGCTCATGGATTGGAAGAATAAATATTGTGAAAATGTCTATGCTACCTAAAGCTATCTACACATTTAATGCAATGCCTATCAAAATCCCATCCAATTTTTTCAAATAAATGGAACAAATAATCCTAAAATTTATATGGGACCAGAAAAGACCTCGAATAGCCAAAGGAATATTGGAAAAGAAAGCCAAAGTTGGTGGCACTAAAAGTTCTATTACAAAGCTGTCATCAAGATAGTATGGTACTGGCACAAAAATAGACACATAGATCAATGGAACAGAATAGTGAGCCCAGAAATAGACCCTCAACTCTATGGTCAACTAATCTTTGACAAAGCAGGAAAGAATATCCAATGGAAAAAAGACAGCCTCTTCAACAAATGGTGTTGGGAAAATTGGACAATAACATGCAGAAAAATGAAATTGGACCATTTCCTTACACCACACACGATAATACACTCAAAATGGATGAAGGACCTCAACGTGAGAAAGGAATCCATCAAAATCCTTGAGGAGAACACAGGCAGCAACCTCTTCGACCTCAGCTGCAGCAACTTCTTCCTAGGAACAATGCCAAAGGCAAGGGAATCAAGGGCAAAAATGAACTATTGGGACTTCATCAAGATCAAAAGCTTTTGCACAGCAAAGGAAACAGTCAACAAAACCAAAAGACAACTGACAGAATGGGAGAAGATATTTGCAAACGACATATCAGATAAAGGGCTTGTATCCAAAATCTATAAAGAGCTTAGCAAACTCAACACCCAAAGAACAAATAATCCAATCAAGAAATGGGCAGAGGACATGAACAGACATTTCTGCAAAGAAGATATCCAGATGGCCAACAGACACATGAAAAAGTGTTCCACATCACTGGGCATCAGGGAAATACAAATCAAAACCACAATGAGATACCACCTCACACCAGTCAGAATGGCTAAAATGAACAAGTCAGGAAATGACAGATGCTGGCGAGGATGTGGAGAAAGGGGAACCCTCCTACACTATTGGTGGGAATACAAGCTGATGCAACCACTCTGGAAAACAGCATGGAGGTTCCTCAAAAAATTGAAAATAGAGCTACCTTATGACCCAGGAATTGCACTACTGGGTATTTACCCTAAAGATACAAACGTAGTGATCTGAAGGGGCACATGCACTCGAATGTTTATAGTAGCAATGTCCACAATAGTCAAGTTATGGAATGAACTTAGATGTCCATCAACAGATGAATGGATAAAGAAGTGGTATATATATACAATGGAATACTAATGCAGCCATCAAAAGAAATGAAATCTTGCCATTTGCGATGACATGGATGGAACTAGAGGGTATTATGCTTAGTGAAATAAGTCAATCGGAGAAAGACAACTATCATATGATCTCCCTGATATGAGGAAGTGGAGATGCAACGGGGGTGGGGTTAAGGGGGTAGGAAAAGAATAAATGAAACAAGATGAGATCAGGAGGGAGACAAACCAAAAGAGACTTTTAATGTCATAAAACAAACTGAGGGGGGTGGGGGGAGGGGTGTTGCAAGAGGGTGGTGGGGTTACATTATATGTTTAAATTTAAAAAATAATAATAATAAAAAAAAGACACTGAGATCATGACCTGATCCAAAACCAAGAGTCAGAGGCTTAACTGACTGAGCCACCCAGGTGCCCCTAAAATGTATACTTATTTTTAAACATATTTGAAAGCTCAGAAAGATCATTTTCTCCCTCCCTAACCCATCCATATTAATAAAATAAGGTAGTTATTCCCGTTTCAATCTCCCTAATCCCCAAACCAAAATCTATACCAGTTTTAGAATTTGTACATTATTACTAGAATACAGTTCCCTATTACCATATTAATTAATCTATCTGACCTCAGCAGCTATAGTTTCTGGTTGGTTATAGTTATGGGAAGAATTATGAGGAGAGTTAGTATAATAAATTATGTACCCTGGTACTCCAGTTGATCCTGATAGCATCTTTCTCCTCTGTCATCCATTCTAGATTTCCCTCACATTTAGCTATTACGTCTACTGCCTGATTTTCTTTTTTGCTTAGTGAGGTAAACCAAACCTTCATGCTGATTGGTCTAAGCCCATTATTACCATGACCTTATTAGGTCATAGTTGCCCCATTTGCCAATTTACAGTTAACACTGGAAATTGGAGAATAAGATACCCCATTGGATTAAGTGAGGGCTAAACATATTTTTTTCCCCTCCTCATTATGTTGAAAAAGCCCTTGTTCCCATAATGATCAGGGACCTATTTGTTGTTTTCTCTGGGAAGCCCTGACTAATACTTATGTCAATAGCTGTCTAAAAGTTCTGAAACATTTTGAAAGCTTTAAAGTTAATGAATCTTAATTTAGAGACAAGCCAGAATGAGAAATCCTCAAACAACACAAGATTATGGAATGAGCTGCTGAAACAATCAGTAACAGATTTCCAAGCCAAGCCTTGAGAAAATTAATGATTTGTCAGGACAGGAGCAAGAAGTGGAGAACAAGAGCAGACTCTGCAGATGAGTGCTACATGAGAATTATGTTCCCTCTCACTTGAATTTAAAATGAATTGTTATCTGACTGGGAAGAAATGGTAACTGTTAAGATTGTTCTTATGAATATTAGTATATATTATTGACAAATTCAAAAATTAACATTGGGTATAATTCTAAGTATATTCACAATTACTATTCACTCTGAAGATAATCATTGTGATTTTGGTAAAATACATGTTTTCATATAGAAAGAATTAAAATTAAGTAGTAGAAATACATAGTGAAATTCAGATAATCTTAAATCTAAGATTGGTTGAGTTCTTTTTTATTGAAGGTTTGAAAGAAGATTAAAGTAAATGTAGAATATTATTTTATAGAATAATTTTAGACAAAGCTTCTACAAGTTATATAGCTTAACGTAACATCCTACATGATCTTAGATGGCTATCAAACTCAGCGGAGCTTCTTTGTTACTCTGGAAGCTGGATCAGTATTTTCTCCCCCCACGCCTGAAACAGCTTTTTAACAAAAGAGAAGGAACAGGATATACTTTTCTATAGAGTTACTGAAGGTAAATATTTGAGCCTCTGAAATCAAGAGTTCTGTTTTACCATTAACACTCTTTAGCTCTTATTAGACTTTATTCTAGGATTTAACTATTAGTACTAGTACGATAGAACTACCCATATACCATTTTACAAAGTACCATTTTATTACTATTATTACTAATTTACTGGTGTTCTAGATGTAGAAAACAGTCTGGTTACTATGAACATCTGGAGCATGCTGTCTGTTCATGCCATTTGGAGACTTCTCTCACAGTGTGTGTGGGGTAGTTGCGTTTGTCTGAGTTATCACCTTTCTAGAGCATCAAGAGCAGGTTTTGTTTTTTTTTTTCTCTACAGTTCATATTTTCTTTTCTTTTCTTTTCTTTTTTGGGTCCTATCAAATTAACCTTATTTTTTAATGTTAAGGGGAAAGAGTACTAAACTGAAAAAAAAAAGTCAGATATTCTCCATGATCTTCTCTCTTGAATGAAGAAAATGGTGAAAATTATCTGGCAATTTTCTGATAACAATTAGATGATGAAAAGTTTAGGAAGAACCAGCAGAGTATTTGGACCATGGATACCCCTTTGCAAGGACCAGCTCATTTCTCTTCTCCTGCTATGCCTTTATATGGGAGACATAAATAACTCAAAGAGGGAACATAAGTTGTTAATTTTTGGAGGAGACACAGTGGCAGGAGCCATACTACTTATCTGGAAGACAGTAGTAGAAGTGATGACCCCAAGTTGAAACTCACTGTGGAGAAAGGGTGCCAAGAATAAACTCTGTGTAAAGTGATGATCAGGTTCACCTCCACTTTCATCTATGATATAATGAACAGAAGGAGGTAAAGCATTTCACACTATCTTTAAAAGGAAGGCAAATGTAATAAAATTTTCAAATCACTCAGTTCATGGTCATACACACAAATATATGTTGAAGCCTGAGAAGAGTCATTCTCACCTGATTTCTGATAGTACCACACTTTTGATAAATTACATATGGTCACAGTAAACAAGGCAGACACTTAAGAAGTTTTATGAAAACAGCCATCTCCACATGAATTTTAATAGCCATACCATTGTAATTCCTCCACACAGTGTTTATAATAGAAATGTTGACAGAATTTTTAAGTATTTCTTGTTTTTACTATATTTATTATTTTAAGGTGGCAGTGACATAGGAAACATCTTTATTTGCCATCAAATGCATTGTGTGGTGAAAGCTATGTAAGTGAAATATGAAAATTATCCTAAGAGTTTTATAAATTAATCAATTCAGTGCCTGAATCTTAAGAGAAAGGTGCTTAAGTTCCACATTTAAGTGGACTTTCTTATGAAATTACCAAAAATAATATAATTATATATGATGTAACTACTACTGTATTGTAGCAATTGCTTAAAATATATGAAGTCCTCAGTTTATTTGTTAATATTATCACCACTGATTTAAAACAACTGTTAAATTGTTAAGCATATGTCTATAACTAAAGTCCATCTATATCTGTATCTATATAAAATATCACAGTTAAAAATACAGGTTAGCAATTGTGCCCTACTTATGTGGTACAAAAGAGGTAGGCAGAGATTCAAAAGGGAAATCAATTACTACACAATTCATAAAACTAGCCAAAATTTAGGCATTTGTTAAAAGATAAATTTGAAAGAACGGAAACAGAGAATGAACCCAACAGGCTAGTGGAATAGAATGAAAACTATTCTATTATAGTTTTTTATTATAGGAATTATAGATGCGAAGTGAATTAAGACTTCAGAGACATGCTGACTGCACAAATTCAAGGTGTCACTCAAAAACACTTTGTGAAAATGTTCCAGGAGCAACTTGGTAGTGTCTGAATCGTCTCATTGTCTCAAAAACTGAATTACATATCCAACTGACAAACCCAGCCTGAACACATAGGGATGTATACTTCTTATTTCCCTAATTTACTTTGTCTAAAATAGGAGTAGTTAACATCTATGTTGCCTCATCTTATTGACATCATGAACCGAAGGGAGACTTTTATTTGATCAGAAGAACCCCATTATCAGTGTGAAGAGGCTTTGGAGAAGGGGCATTAAATTAAGCTGCTACTTAGATGATTTCCTTTGCCCTTTAGTGGGGGTCAGTCCAAAGGGACTGACCTGGCAGTCCTACTGGCAACTCCTACTGCCTTCTTGCTTCTCAAAACTGTAGAAGTCAGATGGCTGTGAAACTGAAGTAGCTTTCACAAACACTGTTGGATACTATGAACTCATTAAGAAGAATGTCCAGGGGCGCCTGGGTGGCTCAGTGGGTTAAAACCTCTGCCTTCGACTCAGGTCATGATCCTAGGGTCCTGGGATCTAGCCCCGAATCCGGCTCTCTGCTCACAGCAGGGAGCCTGCTTCCTCCTCTCTCTCTGCCTGCCTCTCTGCCTACTTGTGATCTCTGTCTGTCAAATAAATAAATAAAATCTTAAAAAAAAAAAAAAGAATGTCTAGGAGAAAGCAGGGGTCTAATCCAAAATAAATGGCATTAACAAATACTCCAAGCCTTGAGTTTTGTTACATCTGACTGACAAGTAATCATAACGCATCTAAATCCTACCAAAACCAAACCAAACTGAAAGGCAAGCTCTGGTTTGACCAAAGGCAGCTTGTTCATATAGACCCTAGAGGGCCTCCTTCCCTCCTTCAAATGTTTTTATTCAAGGCCATAGTGGTTAGCATAGGCAAATATATAAATCATTCTCAAAGTCAAACTAAAGAAGCAAGATGAAACCCCTCATTCTTACTGTGTTGTCTGAGGTGGGGAAGCTGACAGCCACAAGCTGAAAACAAAACAAAAGTCAAAATGAAAATCATTTAATATCAACTCTTGAAGTTTAACTGACTCAGAAGTCCCATTTGCTTTTGATTGTTGTTTTAAGGGTTTGATTTCTGGAGAAAGTAATTTGAACAATTCAATTCTATAAAATTAACTAAATATATTAAGAGACATAGACATTTTGCCCAGTATGTACATAAGCTGTCAGGGGAAAAAAATAAAATAAAATAGAAGGATTATTGAAATTACAAAAATAAAAATTCCATTTAATCCCTCCCCAATATACACACATATTTTCTTCACTGGGAAGAGTTGTGTCTCTGTACTTCTAATGCAGACTATTGATGTACTACAGCTAAACATGAAAATCATCAATAAGGCAAAGTGTCTATAGTCCTTCACAGATATAAGCATATACATTGTCAAGAAATTTATCAGAGTAATTATCACCTGTCCATACCATTTGCTATTACTTCTAGCAATTGGAAAAAATCCTGGTGTTCTGTTGAGCTTGAGGATTTTTTTTAAAAGATTTTATTTATTTATTTGACAGAGATATCACCAGTAGGCAGAGAGGCAGACAGAGAGAGGGAAGCAGGCTCCCCGCTGAGCAGAGATCTCTATCCCAGGACCCTGAGATCATGACCTGAGCCGAAGGCAGAGCTTTAACCCACTGAGCCACCCAGACACCCCAGGCTTGAGAATTTAATTCAATTTATTATGTGATAGAGTTTATACGTACCAAACCTAATAATAACTTGGGATCTAGAAAAATTGTGTTCTTTTTTTTAAAGTTTTTAGGATAGGTACAGTTTAGTTCCAGGCAGTTTATTATGGAGAACATTTGAGAGTAGGGAGAAAATTAGTCTTTTTGCTATGTTACAACTTACTTCCTCAAGGTGGTGAAGGAAGAAGGAGATTTTCAAGATGTGTTTAAAGTTATATATTGACATGATGGATTAATAATGAATAATATAAAGGTGGTAAAGAAAATAGCATAAAAATACAATGAGAAAATCTGTGAAATTGTAGCACTTTTTTTTTTTTTTAATTGTATCCCACAATGACCCAGTATCTCAGATGGTGCTTTTTGCAATGACCTGCCCCCAGGTTCCTTGTTTTCTCTCTCTCTAATATTAAAATCTCAGTCTTTGCCCCTGTTTCTCTGCTTCTAACTTATCTATTTATAAGTGATTGGTTCCATTTCTAATTTCAGCAATTTTCACTTAGGAAGTTGGGAGGAAAAGATGCAAAATGTGATGATCACAGAAAATTGAGTTAAAAATTATGAAGGTGGAAAAAGGACTCTGAATCCAGAAAATGAGTTGGCAGAAATAAGTTAAAGAAGTTGGGGCACTGCTATCCAAATCCTGCAAAGTCCTAGTACCTATGTAATTCATTTAGTTGGTTAGGTCTGTTGAAATTGGTTAGTTTAATGGACATTTTGTGCCTGTCAAATGAATAGCATTCTTCTTCTGGTAACCTAAATTTTCTTTTATGGCACTATCACACCTTCATTTCTTCCTTATTTATGAAGTATTTCATATTTTCCTTGATATAGGGGCAGTAGTATATATTAATGCTGAACATCTTTTTACTAAATGTAGTTGAAATTATAATCTAATATCATTTGTGACTCAAGAGTTTTGAATGAGATCAACTCTACCCCACAGCAGCAAAAGTAAGTAAACCTTTTTCGGCCAGTAACAGACATTCAGTGATTTATAAGTCTCTGCTACTTTTATTGGCTAAGGTGTAATTGCTTAACCCAAGTCAGATAAGAGACTTAATAAAAGAATTTGGTTGGAATCACTGAGACAGAAAATCTTTATTTCCTTCACAAAAATTAACTGTAAAAGTAATATGTATTTGGAGTTGCTGAGGGCTATTGGGTAGAGAGGCACACATGACAATGAATCCACTCTGAGGAATTATGAAGCAGGAGATGTAGAGAGAGATTCAATTGATGGTATTATTTGAGCCTCTGCATTAACGCAAATGAAAATGTCAAACTGAACATAAAATTTTAAGTTTTCAAAGGCTACAATATCCCATTATTGTATAAGTCAGTTTGGTTTTCCATCAAAGGAAAAATCATGAGCAATAAAATAATGAAATAATTACTGATGAAATGAAATTAATATCTTTTTCTCCATTATAATAACATTAGCTCACTAGTCCACTTGGTCATAAATATTTTAAAATATTATAAAGCACAAGGAAATTAAATGTTGGTGTTTAGTGGAAGGTATTTCTACATTTCATAGCAACCACACAAAATTAAAGTAAAACAGAATGTATCAGTAACTTAAGAGAAAATTATTTGATCAACAATTTACTTTTAAGAAATTCTGAATATTTCACTCATTTACATTGGTGTCTATCAAAAATAAGTTTATAATTACTATTTTAAGTTCTAGTATCATAGATCATTTTCCTCTTGATATAACCATATTCATGTAAAATAATATTATCTTATTTTGGCAATTCAAAAACACTGAAAAGGAAGACACATCTCAGTGTATTTATTCTATTTCATTTGGAAATTTGTAGATAAATACTTAAAAAGTACAAAGTGCATTCTAAGACTACATGAGAACAATTTAATTAAGGAAAAAATGCCATTTATGCTATGATAAATTTAACAACTATTGACTGCATAAAGCCTAACTTTTAAAACTTGTATTAACATGTTTTAGATTTGCTTTATTATATTTTCAACTTATACACTGAACCCAATCAAACTGTAATTTAGAAAACCAATTTACTTGTAGATTTAGCTCTGAATCAGGTGCTTAGGTACCTGGTTCCTACCCACCAATCTGCAAGGAGATCCTGGCATAAACTGACTTTAAGATATGAATGCTGTCAGTATCTAAGCATAAATTAGTTACTCCTAAAAATACCTAATGTAATTTTCTCTTGGCAAATGCAAGACTTTACCCTTCAGAGTCTGATTAACATTTTGTAATTCAGGCTGAACTAATGTTAATGTATACCAAATTGAGATCAATCATTTTCTAATTAGCAGTTTTTCATTATTTACTTAAACTAACTAGAGCCACTAAGATTTAGCTGTTCCTAATTTTCTTTTATGATTTGTATAAGATATATGGTTATTTTGTTATTTTAATACAGCTTGGCAGATTTAGACCTCCAGTTCTTTGTGATTTTCATAATATAGGGTTCTCATATGTTTCTTTGTGTCTCCCCATCCTCAAGCAAAATGTCTGACGAGAGATCAGTACATGTATTTAATGAATGAGTGAATACCTACTAAATCATATACCTTCATGATTCTTTATTGTATATTATTTCTGTGTATTTGTTAAAAATTATTAAGGACCTTATAACAAAAATGTCATTGGTCAGACAAGTTGGTTTTTGATGAATGACTAACAGATCAATATTCCTCTGTGTATGTGTGGTGTTATTCACATTTATTTTATTGAAAGCTGTTTTCCATTTATATGAAAGTACAAATATCTAGAGTGGGACGAGCATTCTAAAATCATAACAAAGATGGCAGCTAAATCACTTCATTGAGAAATAGATAGATGAGAATTACAATTAAACAAAGGCTGCATGCCAACAAAAGAATAATGAAGTAAAAGCTACATTGTTGGGTTTTCTTTTTTTTTTTTCCAGAAACAGAATAGATAAAACATGAAAGTGTTTTCCTTTTAAGTTAAGAGCCAGATGTATGTTAAGGATCTTTAAACATGTCATATTACCAAGGTAAAGCTAAAATCTGTAGTACTACTGAAATCATCTAACTTTTTTAATTATTTGGGCTACTGAAATGAAAAAGAGTGCTAGACTACTAGACTAGACCGGCATTTACAATAATCAGCTATGATTCTGGCATTGTGCTTCACTAGATATGTAAACTTGAGGCATACTTAAAGCTCAGAAGGATTTATTTTCTTCTTTTGCAAATTTAGAGTAACATCAGGAGCAACCAAAGTGATAATAATATTATCTGTTCAGCCAAACTTAAATATGGGGCTATAATGGTCTAATTGTCAAAGAAACTTGCAAGGTATTCTAATGGGCATTTTTTATACCTTATGTCATTTAATAAGAATGAATATCCTATAAGATATTATTAATTATCCTTATTGTGCAAACAAGTTTGTTTTACAGCACACTTCACCAACTATAAGTTCATTACACAGAATTACTAATATAATACATTCAGATTCTTTGTTTAGCAAAATGGAGAGCAGAAATTACATCCATAATGTGTTTCAAGTCATCAGTTGTAATTCTGTCACACATGCATATTTATTTATTCATGAAGCATAATTAGTTATATTTGCCAGACTCCCAAGAGAGATCCTGAGCTTCATGAAGAAAGTATCATATCTAAGTTATTAATAGAGCCCTAAAGTACATAGTAGAAACCAAGAGATAGAAAGTATTTGATAGGAGATATAAATGTCTACTTGGATTTTTGTTCGATTTTATTTTTTATTTTCCTGGCTGGATAATGTAATTAGTTATAAAGTACATTCAGGTCACTCACATACAGAGGGCTTTTTAAATTCACATTATCATTAACATCATGTATTACAAATTATGTATTTATTTGTATAATATTTTTCCTTTGGTTTCAAACACAACCTTTACCAAATAGAAAACCCTTATTATAATTGACTGGTTACTTGAACAACATTCTTGAACAAGAATCATGTTTATTAAGTTACAATGATACTATAACATACTTAACACTTTCATGAGGCAAATTTCTTATTACTTTTCTTTTTTGGAGTGATCCTGGCTATTTTCACTATTTAAAATTCTTCTAGTTAAGATTATAATCATTTGCACACATTAGAATTGTGTTTGGGTTTTTGTAATTTTATGAGTGGATTGGACTGAATTTACATTTAATAATATAATTTCCCATTTACGAATACAGTATACTTCCATTTATTTGGGATCTCTTTTGAGTCTATATTAAAGTTTTATTATAATCACATAGGTCTTGAAAAATTTACATTTTTAACTTTTTTTTTTAAGATTTTATTTATTCATTTGACACAGAGAGAGAGACAGGAGAGCAGGAACACAAGCAGGAAGAGTGGCAGAGGGAAAGCAGACTCTCTGCTGACCAAGGAGCCAGACATGAGGCTCAATCCCAGGATGCTGGGATCATGACCTGAGCTGAAGGCAGACACTTAAAGACTGAGCCACACAGGTGCTCCAATTTTTAATGTGTTTTAATTTTGTATTGTTGTGTTGAATGAGATTTTGCCCTCATGTTCTCTAAATTTTTATGAATTACAAAGCTGGATGGCTACCTAAAAATTCTTCCTCTATTACTGCTAGCTTTCAAAAAATACAACTTTTAATTGTATTAACAGTTTGACTTTTTTTTAAAGACTTTTATTTATTTATTTGACAGAGAGAGAAAGATCACAAATAGGCAGAAAGGCAGGCAGAGAAAGAGGGGGAAGCAGGCTCCCCGCTGAGCTGAGAGCCCGATGCGGGACTCGATCCCAGGACCCTGGGATGATGACCTGAGCCGAAGGCAGAAGCTTTAACCCACTGAGCCACCCAGGTGCCCCATGACTTTTTATTTTTAATTATTTCTACGTCCTTAAATTTTATGTCTTTATAAACAGCACTAAACAGAAGATCTACTGCATACTCCTAAAGTCTTGAGACCATTCAATATGTCATTTTGCACATTTCCCAAAATAGAACATCCAAAAAGACCTGTTCCTTTTAACAAAAACTTAAGATGAAGTGGAAGGTCTGTGTGTGGCCCTGACTCATTCCAAGCACTGGCTACACAATCAGCTGTCCAGAGAACCACATTCTGGTCAATAAGAGAGTACCCCTAACATGGCTGAAGCTATCTGAGGTTTGTCTTCTTGTAAACAGAACAAAAAGTTCAAACAGAATGGGAAATTGCAAAGGCACTCAGAGGCCTAAGAGAGGAAATGGTACTCTCTGAACCAGAACCTACCCTTTGTAACATGTTATTATGATCCTTGTCTCTCCTTTATTTTGTTTTCCTTCTGTGATAGTTCTTCAGGAAAATTCAGCCAAATGTTCTAAGATGAAGCAACAGAATGGTCTCTTGTCTCCCTGTTACTTACAACTTGATTTGACTTAAAGAAGAGTTCTACCCTTGAATGGGGGAGAAACTGGGACACTGTTGGGGCAGAGGTTATGAGAATGTAAACACCGACAGTGCATTTGTTTATCACCAAGTTGACTTGTAGCTTTATATGACTATTGATTCCTCAAAGCCTCTGTCAAGCATCTAAGGACTGGTTTCTTTTTCCCCTCTCCTCTGTATATATATTACTAATAAGTTCCCCCCAGGTATTGTTTGCATTCAGAATGTCTGTGAATTTAATGTGATGGGCAAAGAAGATCACAAGGAAAACAGGCAGTGCTGCTTTGTCTCATCCCTCATCACTTGATAAAGAAGTAGCTTCCAGGGCAAGATCTTAGAGGGCCTGGGTCTTGTTTCATTACCTTGTCTGTGCTTTTTTTGGTTGAGACCTTCAACACTGCATTGTTGACCAGAAAACAGGCCTACTGAAAATCATGGGGACTGTTGTACGTGCTATTCTTCAAGATCTCTTGTTTTTATAATGGCAAATCTCTTCCCACTACCACTCTGAACTAGTGCCACTGAGAGAACAAATGCAAGCAGAATATGAACACAAATTCACACAGGGATTTTTTAAAAATTGGAGGAAACAGGATTCTTTGGAAACTTTATAAGTTGTAGAGGACCTTGTTTCTAAACATTTTCTGTCAGGACACATTTAGCAGTCAGAAACCGAGGTGGATTTCCAAAGAAGTTTCCCCATTTTTGTGTGGGAGGAGGAGAAGAGGTGGGGTAGGGTGTGTTGAGGAGAGAAGGGACAGATTCTGTCTCATTGCTTTGAATCTTGTCTGAACCTTGTAAAAGTTAGTAGATTCCTCTACTTGGTAGCCGATTGCTATGTGACCTTTCAGAAGTCAAATTCTATTTACTTTGCTTAAAAATAGTGAGGTTTAGGGACGCCTGGGTGGCTCAGTTGGTTAAGCGGCTGCCTTCGGCTCAGGTCATGATCCCAGCGTCCTGGGATCGAGTCCCACATCGGGCTCCTTGCTTGGCAGGGAGCCTGCTTCTCCCTCTGCCTCTGCCTGCCACTCTGCCTGTGCTCGCTCTCTCTCTCCCTCTCTCTCTGACAAATAAATAAATAAAATTTAAAAAAAAAATAGTGAGGTTTATCTTCTATAATCACATGTCATTACTTTTTCATTCTTTTCTGTTTCATAGTTGTACTTAGGAATAATAGTAGAGAAACAGAATCTACAACTGGCTATTACATAAAGGAATTTAAAAAATGATTCCTACAGCTGAAGAGACTAACTCTAAGTCATTATGTCGTGATGGAAGAATACAGGGGCTTTGCAACAGCATGAACTCGAATCAACTTCAATATCTGATAAACCAGTTAAGTGCCTGACATGTAACATTCCAAGCACACCATCTTCATCACCACCACCGTCACATCATCTACAATTATCTAACTAGGTGGAGACATCAGGACACTGTTAGGCGGTTAGTTAGGCATGAAGGAAGAGCGGTAAAGCAGATGCTGGCCACACCCGCAGAATCCCCCACCCACCAGTCCCTTCCCCCAGGGTTAACAGCCACACCTTCAGAGTCACCTCTAAGGGCTAACAGAACTGCAAAGTCCTAGCTATGGAGCTGGCTCAAAAGCCACAAGGGGACTTCTAAGAGCTGAGCATGCACACGAAGGCTGCAACTTGCCCTTAAGTACAAGTTAACGTCACAACAAAAGCTCATTCGACACTCATAAACATATAATACATAAATATATTCAATTATAACAGAATGCATCATGGGTAGGCACATGAGCAGTAGCCAAAATGTTATATAACCATTGGCTGTCAACTACAGCGAATTTATATACGCAGAAAGCAGGCTTAAAAGGAAATAGCTAGAACTTTCTGTGCCATTGCCACTCTTGGACCGGCAGTGGCCCACTTTCACCTTTGAAAGTGTACTGTACTTATCTACTTAATAAACTCCATCTCCCCATTCTGGTCTTGGGGCTCCAACATTTTGGTGCATCTGTGACAAGAACTGAGGGACCCAACATAACAACTATCTGTCCTTTAAGGTGAAATTCATTACATGTATTTTAGTGTTTCTGGAAAATATTTTGACAATTTTTGAGTAATCTGTTGTTAGACTCCTGAGGTTTAACAGCCTGATATCCATCTTCTTCTGGTTAATCTTGCAAAACCATAGACACACCAGGCATAAGGTGCTATGGGAAAGATATTGTCTCAACCAGCCATTCTTTTAGCATTACTGAGTTTAGAAATTTTTGTCTATCATATCATGACAAGGTAGAGAATACTAGTAAAGTAATCAGGGTTTATTGGTCCACTGACCATTAGTCATCTTTTCTGCTCCCTGATTTTGTGTGAATTCAGAGCTCATCAAATAGCAAATACCAATTTGCTGAACCAGAAACTTGTTCAAAACAGACTACTCCTTCAATGGTATTCACCCTAGCCATTTTACCTTTGAGTACAGGGGCAGACAGTGGCTGGGGTGAAGGCATGGTACAGAAAAGGGTGGCACAAAGGAAGATGGTGAAAGAGTCCCTAACGGAGCCCTAAAAGTTCTCTGAAGAATGAGAACCCTAACCTAACATGGCGGCACCCTCATAGCATCACTCGACTTGGTTGTCAACTCAGTCAACCCAGAGAAGGAGGCATCATGAGGAAAGTAAGTGTGGGCAGCAGTTGCTGAAACACAATGCCACAAGGATAACAAAAATTTTTTTATTTTTTCTCTAGACTACATGCTTCAGGGAACAGAGAATAGGCTGATCTACTCATATCTGTATCCTTTACATGTGGGTCCATGTGTAATCTTTATTGGGCACTCAGTCAAAATTAGAAAAATGAAGACTGAATTAATAAATACACAAATAGTGAATAAATTATTAAAATTATAGTGGATATATAATTTGGCAGGCAGCAAGAAAAATCCCTTTGTGGTAAGATAATTTTTGGATAGTGGGATAAGTGGGATAAGAAGAACTTGGATTTGTCTTCAACTATTTTTTTCCAAAATTAAGGTCTGCTGGACATTTACATAGGTCTAATAAATATTTTCAGTTTGATGATTCTTATGCAGAAGGTTTTCTTATTATGTGACTGTTAGCTGATGATTGGGTTCAAGTCTCAGGATTCTTTTCTTTTTTTTTTTAAGATTTTATTTATTTATTTGTCAGAGACAGTGAGCATAGGTAGACAGAGTGGCAGGCAGAGGCAGAGGGAGAAGCAGGCTCCCTGCTGAGCAAGGAGCCTGATATGGGACTCGATCCCAGGACACTGGGATCATGACCTGAGCCGAAGGCAGCTGCTTAACCAACTGAGCCACCCAGGCGTCCCAAGTCTCAGGATTCTTGTCTAGTCTTTAGGCCCACAAAAATTGAGAAGGAATATACTTGATGTAGATGTATGTATTTTGTAGGGGGCACATTAAAGAATCTGTAGCTCTCTTTGTGATATAAAGAGTAATCTGAAACAAACGGAAGAATAGTTTTCCTTCATCTCTGCCTTGGCAGACTGTGGCCACCTGGGGAAAATCTGAACTTTTTTTAAGAACAGAGTTTTATTTATTTATTTATTTAGGAAACAATCAAAAAGCAATCCTATGTTCTTTAAACAACTGATGTTGATGGGTTGGCATGTAACCTTCTACAGATTTTCTTTACTCATAAAACAAGTGCTGGCTCTAAACAGGACAAATGGATAAACGGGTTTCCTCTTTCTGTCAGGTCTGGCAATAGATCAGAAGCTCAGGATTAATCAGAAACTAGATGAAAATAAGCAAGACATCTATTTACTCACTAAGAGGTATCTGCTCATATACTGTACATAGTTACATGTTATTATTTCTTGATGAGTTTATAAATGCACAATTATCTGTTTAAATTCATCAAAGTTTGGACCCCTTTACTGTAGTAGTATACAACACAGAATGTCACTTATTTCATGAATACAGCAAATATAAAAGCAGTTTTTAGTGGGTACAAGCACACCCCACATGGCTATACACCTGGGCACAGGGCACAAGAAGCAAACAAAATGCCCATCTCCTGTTCCCCCTGAAAAAGCACTGACTACATACCTTCCCAACTGCTGCCTGAGGGTCCAGTTTCTAATCATCTTGCATCCATGATGAGTCTTGGTACACCTTTAACTATTGGAAGCCATGAAGAACAAAGACAGAAGCTTGTACAGTCACAAAGGTTTGAGAGACAACCAAGAGCTCAGACCAATCTGATTGACAAGGTTCATCTCCTCCAGGAGACCAATCTGCCAAGACTGGAAGAAGGGGCTGATTTATCTATTGTGCAGAAACTAATACAGAGAGTCAAGAAAAATGAAGGAAAAGAGAAGTATTTTTTCAAACAGAATCAGAAAATCAAACTAGTTTCAAACTATATTTTAAAGCTATAGTAATCAAAATAGTATAGTATTGGCATAAACGCTGACCCATAGATCAATGGAACAGAATAGAAAACTCAGAATTAAATCCATGGGTACATGACAATTAACTTATCATAAAGTAGCCAAGATTGCCAAATTGAGAAAAAATAGTTTTTCCATAAAGGGTATTAGGAACACTGGATATCTACATGCAAAACATAAAACTGGACACCAAATACAACATACACCATACACAAAAAAATCTACCTAAAGTGTATTAAGGACTTGAATGTGACACTTGGTAAGCAAAGACACTAAGATACTAAGACACTAAGACACTAAGGTAAACAAAACCTTAAAAATCCTAGAAGAAAATAGAGGGGGTAAGCTCCTTGCCATTGGTCTTGGCAATGATTTTTAGGATTTGACACCAAAAGCAAAGGCAAAAAAAGCAAAATAGGCAAGTGTGACTACATAAAACTAAAAACTTCTGTACAGCAAAAGAAAACATAAAATAATAAAACAAACTATGGAATGGGAGAAAATATTTGCAAATCATAAATCTAATTAAGAGTTAATATACAAATTATACAAGGAATTCTATTGCAAAAATCAAACAATAAATTTTAAAACAGGGCTAAGGACCTAAACAAACATCTCTCCAAAGAAGAAACACAAATGATTAACAACTATTTGAAAAGGTGCTCAACATAACCATCATCAAGAGAATGCAATTCAGGGGAGCCTGGGTAGCTCAGTTGTTAAGCATCTGCCTTCAGCTCAGATCCCAGGGTGCTGGAAGCGGAAGGCAGACAATTAAACAATTAAACAATTAAACCGACTGAGCCACCCAGGCACCCCTACCCTTGGAATTTAGATTTTGTTCATAAACCCTCTGCTGAGGCTTGCTAGAAGCCTAGAAACACATGGCGGAGGGGGGAGCCTATGTTAGAAAATGACAAGGAAAAGACCATGGCTAGATATCTAAGAGGTATACAAGAATCCCACTACAAATATTCCATAACCAACAGACCAATGTAAACTCATAACCTAGGCCACATGCTACAATTTTATGTTGGTGGTATAAATAAAACTGAGCTTGGGATGTTTGTCTAATAGTTCAATCTAATGGAAATATCCAGAAGGCAGTTAGAAAAATGAATCTAGAGTTCTACCGACAGATACACTTTGAGGTACAGGCTATAAATTCATCAATATGGTAGTCAAGTTACCAATGCAGATGTGTTCACACAGATAATCTGATAAAAGAAGAAAGAAGTTAATCAACTCAGAGGACACCAATACTGTTTTGATTAGAAAATCTGTCAATTAAATAATTACTTTTCTACTAAGTATATATTTTATTCATTAGCACGTCTGAATAGGAAATTGTTAGAGTTAAATATAGTGTCAGTAGTCAGGACCATTATATTACACAACTTTAGATGAATATATTCACAGTGTGCCATACTTTTTTTTTTAATTTAAGTACTGGGGCTCCTGGCTGGCTCAGTCAGTTAAGCATCTGACCTGATTACGGCTCAGGTCATGATCTCACGGGTTGTGAGATGGAGCCCTGCTCTGGGCTCCAAGCTGGGCTTAAGATTCTCTCTCTCCCACTCTCTAAAAATAAGTTAAAAAATAAAAATAAAAATAAATTTGAGTAGTAATGTTAAAAATATGTGATAATTAGATCAAAACGCAACCACATTATATGATTTTTTTTTCCATTAAAATCCTACCTAAGGGGCACCTGGGTGGCTCAGTCCATTAAGTGGCTGCCTTCAGCTCGGGTCATGATCCTTCCCTGGGATTGAGTCCCGCATCGGGCTGCCTGCTCAGCAGAGAGCCTACTTCTTCCTTTCCCTCTGCCTGCCACTCTGCCTACTTGTACTCTCTCTCTCTCTCTCCATCTCTCAGTCAAATAAATAAATAAAATCTTTAAAAATAAATAAATAAAATCCTACCTAAAATCCTTCCTAAGAATTTGCATTCCCATGTTTATGTAAGGTCTTTGAGTTAAGAGGCTATTCCATTCTTTATATCCTAAGAAACAAACCAAAGATAGCTGTAACCCAAACAGCACACTCTATGTTTAACTAACCAATGAGACTGAATGTTCATATTAAGATTATTTTTGCTTCTGACTAGTTTCAGCTTCTAAAAGCACAGAATCAGTAATAAAAATTAACTGTGTATAAGCCTAGACTTCAGCTACATATTTTTATTTTATTTTAATTATCAGAATTCAGGAAAATAGGCACTATTTTGTCACAAAAACAATACTTCAGTGACCTAAAACAATAGAAGTTAATTTCATATTTTCTGAGATTCTAATGTGAGTCAGCAGGGACACTCCTCTCTCCAGTCACTCAAGTTCCCGGCTCTTTTCATCATTCTATGCTTATGGATTTGGATTTCACTTTCGCTTGTAGGGAGAAAGAATGGTGGAAAAGGCATTCATTGTTTTTAAGTGTCTCAAAACAGAAGTGATACTATTACCTTTTCTCTCCATCCACTGACAGAACTAGTCACGGGCCCCATTTTAAATGGGAGGGTGGCTGCGACATGGCAGAAGATGGAATATTTGTTGAGCACTGAGTATCTGCCACAGCATACTACTGACTAGATGAGACTCAAATGGATCCCCATTTCCTGTTAAACATTCCTTTTCTCTGACAATATTTGGTTAATGAACAGGCATAGACTCTCACCCAGACTTAATTAATCCTGATTTCGAAATCCTGCTAGCACAGGTGTATACTAAAAAAATTATCCAACAAATGTTGACTCAATAGCAATTTTCCATAATTTCATCGGTTATTCACCTCAGGTTTCATTTATGCATCTGCTATGTCATTATCTGAGTTCATTATAACATTAGCTTTCAAATTTAATAGACCATTACATAAGAGAGAAAAGTACTAATTACAGAGGCTTATTGTAGCAACATAGTTCACCACAGGAATAATATTATATGAATGCTTTTATCTTTTGAAATGAGCTTGCTATAAAATAATTAAGTAAATATATCAATAAAATCATAAAAATCTCCTGTCATGTTTATATATAACTTTCCTATGTCATGATCATGATAAATAATTAGAAATATTTGGGATACACTTTTAATCCAAATTGGGATAGTATGTACTCATATGCCATTTTTTGAGGATTTAAACATTAGGAAGAATATAATCAGGTTGGTCCAAATTATTCCCCATAACAGTGATACAGATTTCAAACAGTATTCCTAGTTAACCAAGCACCAAACCCAATTTAGAAATCTTTTGACTTTAGTAGAAAATGTATTATAATCTGTGAGATTCAGAAAAAGAGCAGAAACTGCTTTGTATGACTTAGGCTAAATTTATAAATTGCTAAAGTGGAAGATATGACATTTCAATTTTTGATATTATATTTCTGGCAGTTTCACAATAAACCATGAACAGTTAATTAAAGTGTATTGCACGTGCCTTCTCAACTTTAACTTCAAGGGTACCATTATAGTCATCACTACATATGTGTGTCACATCTTTCTACAGATGGTAAACCAATAGGTGTGGAAAGACTTAAAATAGTTCAATTATGAAAAAGCAAAGATATTTATAAAATGGGATTTGTCAGAAATATATTCTGTTCTTCCTTAATTCAAATATAAGTATAAAACACTAATGAGAAGATCATTTTAATGCTGGTAAATATAAGAGGTACATTTTATTAAAAACATTACATGCCAAAAAATTTACTAGCAGCATAACATACAGTATTATTTAGTCATATAATAAGATATGTGGTAGATAGTATTATTCCCATTTTTTTCAATTAGAATATGGTGTAATTTAGTTAAGGCCATATAATTATAAAAGTTATAGGCAGACTCTATAATAATTTCTGCCTAAAGCCCACATTTATTTCATTAAAACATGTATAGGATCATCCAAGTGAGACATTTAAAAAGAGGATTTAACATATGTTGCCAGGAAAACCAGACTTTATAATAGATAAAAAGGAGAGAAGCCAAATCACAGTATTGTCTAAAGAAAGCATGCACATATGGAATAATACATAGATATTTCATTGACCCTATCCTTGAGAAGTTAACAAGTGTGTCAGAAAGAATGCTTAAAAGAGAAGTAGGTGATCAAAAGTGTACATGACCATAAAATATAAAAGAGGTGGAGGAGCAGCTTCAAGAGGATGATCTTGTCAATTATATTAAATCCTGGGAAGGCTGGGAAAGAAAAAGATTTGGCCCAGGAAGTCAATGTTATCACACAATTAGGAGACTACCAATAACTTTATCAGAGTTTGATGACAAACAAATATAATCATTTTAAGTAAAGAATGATTTAATATAGAGAGTTTACACAAACTATGGAAGGACTGGAAGAGAAAAGGACAGTAGACTGCTCTCAGGAAATACCCAAGTGTAAGAATCTCAAGTCTCTGCAGCCAGCAAATCCAGCTCTCTATAGCATCTAAATAAGTGATTCTCCTGAAAACCTCCAGAACCAAAGAAAATTTCCTCCTGATGTTCAGAGCTGTCTACTCCAAGTGAATGTGGTTTCAACTGCTGGACTACAACAAGTGGTTCTTGGTAGGAGTCCAAAGTCAAGGGGAGCGACTACCGACATTCTAAACTACCTGTCTGAATCTGCCATAACAAAATATTGGCTTTTATTCCCTTTCCACTTTTCAATATTTGATTAAATGCTTCTCATGGGTTGAATTTAAGGGCCAAGATTCTGGTAAACGTGGCTTCAGCTTCCCCCAAAATGCAAAGGAGAATGCTGAAGGAGGCAACAGTGCTGAGTTGACAGAGGCAATTCAGCACAAAGGCTCAGGAAGTGCTGAAAATGGAAGCCAGATTGCAAAGAATAAATAAACCAATTTGAAACAAAGAAGTACCTGCACTGATAGAAGAGTACTCTTTACAGAAGTCTAGTAAACATGCAAACTAAATAATGAAGGGAAAATTTTCCTTGATGCTCCTCATTGATCTTAGTGTGGCAAAACTTGTGGACAGAATTATAAGACCTGGATAATCTGGGTGTTGAGAAAAAAGGGCAAAATACATGTTCATAAATAGATGAATTGATAAAGAGGATATGAGATATATATATATAGTATATATTATATATGTATATACATACACACATATGTGATTTGTATGTATATATGTACACATATATACATACATATATATATACACACACAACAGAATATCACTCAGCCATAAAATAAAGACATCTTTTTTTTTTTTAAGATTTTATTTATTTATTTGTTAGAGAGAGAGCACAGGCAGACAGAGTGGCAGGCAGAGGCAGAGGGAGAAGCAGGTCCCTGCCAAGCAAGGAGCCCAATGTGGGACTCGATCCCAGGACGCTGGGATCATGACCTGAGCCGAAGGTAGCTGCTTAACCAACTGAGCCATCCAGGCATCCCAAATAAAGACATCTTGCTACATGGGTAGACCTAGAAGGTATTACAGTAAGTGAAATAAGTCATATAGAGAAAGAGAAATACCATATACGTGGAATCTAAGAAACAAACCAAATGAGCAAACACACAGACTTAAAAATAGAGAACAAATTGGTGGTTGCCAGAGGGGAGGGAAATAGTGAAACAGGTGAAACAGGAGAAGAGGATTAAAAAATACAAACTTCCAAAAAAAAAAAAAGAAAGATACAAACTTCCAGCTATAAAATAAGTCACAGAGATGAGAATTACAGCATAGGGGATATAGTCAGTAATATTGTAATAATGTTGTATGGTGATAGGTGGTGACTACACTCACTTAGCATGGTGATCATGAGTAATTATCAAATCACTATGTTATAGAATAGAAAGCAACATAACACTGTAGGTTATACTTCAATAAAAATTTGTTTAACGGCAAAATACAATAAAAGGACAATTGAAAGATAAAGGCTTGAGAAAAAAGGTAAATATATGAAAAGTAAAATGAGAAAGAAATTTCATTTGATAAAGTCTAACAAGGAACTCATCTTTTTCTCATAAAATTAATAAAAAACTGATTTATTTGGGACAATCTTTTGGCATTACTAATTTAGACAGATGTTTACACCAAGTGATACATTTTCCCTAGCTTCTTTTGTGCCTCTAAAATTTCATAATGAATATGAAATGTAGCACACAAGAGTATTAACAGTTGAGAACTTTCTAATGTCTCCTAAGTGTCAGGCAATGTATAGTATACATAAACATCTAATGTCTCCTAAATATAAACAACAATATAATCTTAAATCATGGAAATAAAAATATTAAAATGAAGTTTTCTATTTACTGGGCACATGCCACTTTGGTGCACTATATTTTTAGATTTTCAAGTTTCTAAGCAACAATCAATATCCACAGACACCTATCTCTACTAGGACCCTATTATTAACTAGAAAGAAAATTAAGATGAAAAAATGAAATTGTGATGTAAAAACAACCTGTAGCAAATACTATTTAGAATCTTAAATGCTCCTGCATTTTAATATGTATTTGGACAAGACACTACAGGTTACAGAGAAGGAAAGAGGAATTTATGAGTTTCTAAAGAAAGTTGCATGATTTGAAATCTCTCAAGATCTCTAATGTAGTGGAGTATTTTATTTCATTAAAAATAAACTGTTCATCTTGAACATCATGATTACCTAGGATTATGTATCCCTTAGGCTGATATAAAGTCATAACTACAGATGCATGAAACAGACTGTTATGAAAAGAAATTTATTATGCAACACTAAATAAAAAGTGGAAGTGGCTAGAAGTTGTCAAAAAGGCAATTTCAGTTCAATGTAAATATAGTCTTCTGAAAACTAGAGACTTGTATTTGAGAAAAATATTAATACCTAGGATGGATAACCGTCAAAAATACTATTTCTTAAAATACATTTGTTGAAGATTTAGTTTAGCTTATGCACCATTGAGTATAATCCCATGACATAGTAATGCATATATAGTCATATATTAAATATCTCACAAACATATATAGTACACATATTACATATGTGTTGTGCATATATACATGCAGATGATTATATTACATATGTATAATGATGTTATAGACAATAAAGTGTATATACATAGATGAACACACACACACACACACACACACATTTGGTAAGGCATGGCCACTAGCAATCAAAACAGACATTGCCATTATCACCTTAAGGTGATCACAGAACGTCTTAATTGAGTATCAGTCTCAATTTTATGAAAATATGAATTTGTGAAATCTTGCTTTATATATACCTCTCTTAGTGATTTATAAATAACATTAAATTGTTAAGGCTTTGGGAAGACCTATATTTACAGAACATATTTAATTATATATTACTCCTGTGTTTCCTAAAAGTATTCAGCTTGACAACTTATTTATCCTGACTTTTTTAAAATCTATGCTCTATAAAACATTTTTGGGGAATTAATAATCTATAATAGTGTTTCCATTGGATAGTAATGTTTTTATCAGCTTCAGTCGATGTATGTTTTGTAGTCAGTCAGCACAATCAGGATAGACATCACCTGAAATTTGGTGCAGATGGCTGTACCAGCCATCTGTAAAGGCTGTAAAGGCTGATGATATTCTACATACCCAGATAATTTGAGAGAAAATTTTTTTATCACATGAGGTACCAGTGGACAGACCTAGACACAAACTAGCAGGTCTGAGCTGGTTTGGACAAAGCAGAGGTTGTAGGCTGGACACTTACAGTGATGAGGAGATAGGACTGCAGTAAAATTCATTACTGTGGTTTAAATTTCCAGTCTGCACCAAAAGAGGAGGTGCTTGGGCTTTATCATCAGCCTGTCCAGATATGAGGCCAAAGGAGAAAAGGGGAGTGAGGCATAAAAGAAGTGTGTAGTCAAATATCAATAATGGACTCATTTATTTTATTACATTTATTACAACTGACTCCCTGTTGTTTGATTGATGACAGACATGTGCCTGTCTCACTTAATTGAAGCTGCATTTAAGGATAAACCTTGGAACCATACGCCTGTGTAACCATCTATAATGAAAATGAGAAGACCTTGGAAGAACATAAGCATCCAATTACCCTAGATAGTTGAGGAGAGTCAGGAGAAGACACCCATGAAGTTCAAGGTACTTGCTTAAATACCCTAGTGACATTACTGACTTTAACCTGTTGTCTTATTTGCTATAACATCTGAGCAACTTTGCTTCTATTGCTTATCCACATGAGGCAACAAGTTCACTGCACCCAAACTCCATGCCCACAGTCACTAGAAAATTTTACTTTAGTATTTTTATTTCCAAGGCTTAGCTGCCTGGTGGAGAGTCTAATGCTAGACCTTTATCAACAACCACAGTTGCCAGAAAGGGTAGACCTTCATCTATAATTTTGAGGGTAGAAGAGGTTTGAATCAGACATGTGGGTATTATTTTGAACAGTTCTGGAATGGCATCAATTTAAATTTTTTTTTTGTATAATATTGTGGATTCTGAAAGCAGCACCATGTCCCACAATGTGGTTAGTAGAATGGGGTAACTGGCAAGAATGCAGTACACTTGGAAACAAGACTGGTGTTATTTGTTTAGGGACAGGAGCTCAAGAGGATATAGTAAAGCTCTAGATACTACTTTTACTTTTACCTAGATGGTAAAAGTAAAAATAAGAGGAGAAATCTGAGGAAAAGTAATAAATTAGCTCAGAAGAACAATAAAACCATTAACCTTTGGAGGATAAAGTCTTGAACCAAGAATGAATATGTTGCTATATCAGCTTTAACACTGAATTGAGCCTCATCTGGGCAGAAACAGATGAAATCTTAATTTGAATCTTTGTTACCTGAAAGTCAGGAATTCCTACAATTATTCACCCCAAAAAGGACAACTTTGGGTAAAAAGTATTTTTTTATGGTGGTTGTTTTTTGTTTGTTTGTTTGTTTTTTGTGTTTTTTTTTGTGATGGCCCAACCAAATGACTAGATAGACTATTGACAATGGCCTAGGGGTCTGTGAAGATTTATAATTTGGGTTGGCAAACTGTTGGCCTAGTCATCCTCCAAAAGCAATGTGACTACCTGGAATTTGGCCTACTGTGCTTAGTATTAGGTTCCATCCTTTACCAAGAGTGTTCTAGTTTAGGGATGAAAAGCAGCAGTTCTCTAGTGAGCTCTATCTATACAATGTGTGATTGTGGTACTTATTCTCTTAAAGTATTACGAATGCATTTACTCTTCACTCAGTTGACCCCAAGAGGCTCCTCAGGTAGCCAAGGAATCCAGAAGAGTGGTGATCTTCCCTAGCACGATGGTACCTGGCAAAGGGCTGAGAGCAGGAGAGACCATCTCCTCTGGTATGGCCCAGATTTGGGCTTACCATATAAGCACAATCTCCACCTCAGAAAGGAGGCTTCAGTGGCTGTGTTGACATTGTGGAGTTCTGTTACTATAAGCCACAACGTTGTAGTGAACTGTAAACTCTCACAGGTTCAAGTCCTATGAAAGCCTTAGTTTCTAAGAGGATGTGATAACTTGATATCCAAATATCATGTAATACAGGAATAGATCAAGCAACTTTTTCATGCAAAGTAACTTGCAGCCCTTAAGAGTTGTCTGGAGACTCCAAGAAGCACAGGCCGTCATAAGAGTTTCCTCCATAAAGGAGTCTCCAAGACATACTAAAGGGTATGCCTGCACTGTGGCCATCTGTACTGACTCTTGGGCCCTCTGGTATAAACAGCACTGTATAAAGTGGGATGATTTATGGGTGACCACACAAAAAGGTTTTGGTGGTGTAACTAAATAGGAAATATGTTGTTTCTAGAGCCAAAGAGACTTAATTGGTGTTGGGCTTACCTGACAGTGGTCAGTGCTGACAAAGTTAGGGTTGCATTTTAACTGTATCACGAATGAAGCAGGTCTTATCAGGCCATATGATACCTAAGAATCTTAACAAGACGGTAATGAGATGGCAAGCCCTTGAACTTTATATAGGCAACAGCCCACTCCCTTTTGGCAAATGCAATGATGAATGTTTACATGTTCTGTGCGAGAGTGGTCCAGTGAATCTGAAGAAACCTACCATTAATGGAGTGTCTAAGCTAGGTGCCTGGCAAGGGCTCCTTGTCTCCTTGGTTGCTTCTATCTCACTTCCCTTTGTGTTTTTGTTGTTGTCTATTTGTTTGTTTTACTTTTGAGTGTCTCTATTTGTTATGCCATAAAGAACTTTCTGGGGGTTCATATATTGCACATGATAAAACAATCTTTTCCCTGAGTATTCTATAGACTGGAGGCCAATATTTGGCTGAAACACATAGCCTAACAATCATAGAGTTCGAGTGTGTTCCCTAAGCCTAGCATCAGTCCTAGACAAGCAGTTTATTTGGTGTCACACAGATAGGTCTGGCCTGAGATGCATGATCCAGGGATATTTCCAGAACAGCCCCCAATCCTATGCTCATGTCCTTAAATTCCAGTATCAAAACTTTTGATTTAAGTCAGCAAAATTTTGAAAGAGGCTCAACAAGACTCAAAGGCAGCACAGTGTAGCACAACTCACACTGAAAGCTTGTCAGCAAGCAGCAGGGCCATCCCACACATTAATGCAGAGCAAACCAAGAGCCACAGAAAAGAGATGTCAAAGGAATGGTGGCCATAGCGTAGAGCATGCCAATACAATCCTCCTCAGTAGGCCAAGCCTTTTTTTGGTCACCCCATGGAAGCAGAATGGACTGACACCTGAAATTTGGTTCACTATCAAAAGGGATGACATTCCATACACCAGTAAAATTTGATGAAAAATTTACTATTCACAAGAAGGATGGCTGATGAGAGCTGGTCAGGTATAAAGAGGTTTGGTCTCACTTGGGCAAACTACAGGCAAAGAGTAGCTTGGGGAAAGGTTGGACTGGGGACAAGTTCCTGTGCATGGGAGTGCCAGGGAGAGGCCAGGAATCAGCGCCAAAAGAGAAGATACACACATGTGAGTACTTTCTTATCAGTCTAAATGTGGAACAAAAGGGAAGGAGAGACTTTAAAAAAAGTCAGGTGTTAAACATCAAAAAGGGAGTCAGGCTCTTTATTATAATATCCCAAGTCTAAGAAAATGTAACTGTGACTATACTACTGTTACAACTACTTATTATATTAATGACAATAATGATATTTATTGTGTGATGTTTAGTGTCTTCTATGTGCCAGGCAATATGTCACACATTTTAGTACATAGTCTTTATTGTCACAATCTTAAAAAGAAAAGCTAATATCATTATTCCCATATTTGAGGAAGATGAGGATCAGAAAGGTTATTTGAAGACCACAAATTTTACTCAAGGCTCAAGACTCAACAATTATTGGCAATCATGTATTTTACTTCATAAAATCATCTTCTTTCTCAACTAAGATACATGGAGATTTTAGAACATTATATTTCAATTGCTTATTATCTCTCTGGTTTGATGTTTTATAGAAAATCTTATGAAATCTTACTTTACTCACTTAAAATTTCTCATAATTTATAGCTGTGCTCACGTAGGAGTTTTTCTTAATGTATATGTGGAAACAATATGATCAGAAAATCTGTGTGTCGGAGGACATGGGGAGATGGAGAGGAGAAGGGAGTTGGGGGAAATTAGAGGGGGAGATGAACCATGAGAGACTATGGACTCTGACAAACAATCTGGGGGTTTTGAAGGAGCAGGGGGTGGGAGGTTGGGGGATCCTGGTGGTGGGTATTATGGAGGGCACGTATTGCATGGAGCACTGGGTGTGGTGCATAAACAATGAATTCTGGTACACTGAAAAAAAATTTTTTAAATTAAAAATTTAAAAAAAAGAAAAAGAAAACCTGTGTGTGCTATAAATAAAAATATATATATACACATATACACACATAAATAATGTAAATATATATGTATGTAGTATTTAATATATGAAGCTTTATTTGTTTTTTTTTCAGATATCCTAAATAAAATGTGAATATCAAGGTATATTCAACACTAATGTGCCTACCATTCATATTATAACTTACTGACTAGCAGTCCATTTAGGAAGTATATGTTTGTAAGGTTTTGCTACACAAAACAAGAATGATCATGGATTCACATTTTCTTTCTTAGGACATTTTATTTCCTATTAATGGTTAGAAGCTGTATCTTATTTGCATAAACTAATTAACTTATTTCTCAGGATAAAATCCAGGCTTTTTATATGCATAATATCCTGCTGAGAATGGTTAGAACCTGGCATATTTCTCATCACCTTTTTTCTCCTTTCTTTTTCTTCTTTTCCTTTTTTTTTTTCTTGCATTAGTAAACGTGAATATGCTAATAAGGACAATATGGAATTTATTTGCAACTGACTTTAGCATTCATTTTTTCCTTGGTGTCAAGGATTCAGAAGCTAATGAATATTAATTTAAAATAAATATTTTGTAAGAAAGCTATGAACTGCTTTTATTATGTTACATGCTGAGGTCTTTACCATTGATCAGGGAGACTTGGCACATTATTCTTTCTACACATAGATCATAGTAATGACTCAGGAAGTCACAGAAAAATAAAAATTTGCATAGCTTGCTTTATATTAGTTTTATCCCTACTGCTAAAACATAGTAGACTAAAGGTGTAGTGGTTTTAGGCCAATAAAATAAATTCAGATTCTTAAATTGGTTTTATATAGTGCATTGTCTTAATATTAAAAAACATAAATGGGCCATGTTCTATACATCAACAGAATAATGTTTTTAGAACTGATAAGAATTATTTTTACCTCTTCTGCATTTCAAATTGCAGGATAAAATTTGAGCCATCAAGCTGCGTAGTCCTGGGCATTAAGACAAGTTTAGGTTGACTATGTAGTTTAATAATTGATTAATGATAACGTTTTTAATAAAACTACATCTTGCTGAGCACATATTAAATATTACATTTAATTTCAGGATATGTTTAAAGACTAATTCATAATAGCTGACCTTGTAGGCAAGCAATATGAGATTATCAGAAACCTACAGGTAGAAAGGAAAGGAAATAAAAATTACTCTGTGGATTGATGGTAAATTCAAGCACAAATCCATGGTCTTATGGAAGCAATTTTTTTCCCTTTCTCCCTTCTTTTTATATAATCATGTGTATTGAAAAAAAATCAGCTTGCAACTGATTAAAACTACTAACATTAACTCAGATTCAACATTATTTGAAATGAAAATAATTTCTGATACATTATTTTTGCTACTAAATATGTTTGCTTATTAATGAATAAGAAGTCTATTATTCAAAACACACAATTCATCTTGCTTGTGCATAATATTCAAGTTACTTTTACAAATATTACTAATGCTGTATTGCTTGTTACTAAAACAGGTTTTAAGTTAAACACAAATTTTATAGTTTGATATGGGTCATAAAATCAGGAAGAAAATGTCGTACATTCTTATCTTTTTAAACATTGGAAAATAGTTTAAATCAGTAAATAATACCAATCAGTAAAACCTTTGCAACTCTCAGCAAAAGAGTATCTCTTGGTGCTGCTTTTTATCTTGCATAAATTTCTATCAATTCATTTTTTCTTCAAGATTTACTCTTCCCCAGAAAATAGGCAAACATATGTTGGTGTATGTGGGCTGGATGCTAATTTTTGTTTTTCTAGAAGAGGGTTTTCTGGTACATTGAGGGCAGAGTCCTTTGCATTCCTTTGAGACAAAAGAAGTCACTTTGCTATGGTATCTTTAATTTACTTGCTCAAGGCTGAATGGCTTTAAGATCACTCAATAATTGTTACTTTTGAAATGTAAGGTCACTCATTATTTATACTTGGCCAGAAGCTAGAATGTTTTAATTGTTTTGATTTTTGATAAAGTGCATTATTCAAATAGTATTTTTATATTATTGAGGCTTTTAAAATAAATATTGACATGCATAGGAGATCTTTTACACAAACTATGCTGTGGAATGGGTAACCATTTATGTATAAACTTTAACTTGCAAAAGCATAAATGATTTGTGTAAAACTGAAATATAAAACAGTATAAACATCAGAGAAATACATCAATTCCCCATCATCATGACTATTAGAGAAGAGCAAATTGTGCAAATTTTCATTAAGCAAATATTTAAGAATGTAGTCTAATATTTTTAAAGTCTGCTTTCTAAAGTGGTTGTATGGTTTTACACTTCCACCAGCAGTGTCTAAGAGTCTACTTCCTTCACATCTACAGTTGATAAGGACCAATTTTTTTAAAGATTTTATTTATTTATTTGAGAGAGAGAGTGCACAATCTGGGGAGCAGCAGGAAGAGGGAGAAGCAGGCTCCCCGCTGAGCACAGAGCCCAATGCAGGACTCATTCCCAGAACCCTGGGATCTTAACCTGAGCTGAAGGCAGATGCTTAATGACTGAGCCCCCCAAGCACCCTAGGACAGATTTCTTTATTAATTTGGCTAATATATATACTATTTTAGCTTGTAGTATACTCATTTAGATGTGCAGTAGTAAGCCCCTGTGTTCTTCCTGCAGTTTTTGGCTAAGGCACATGACCTAGATTTCCTTCCAGCAGGCAGTTAAATCTGATTTAAAGAAGTGAATAACACTCTATTTTCAATATAAGGGAAAAATGACCTTAGTAACCTAGTAATTAACAGATATCCATCCCTCTATGCTGTGAATTGTGTTTAAATTTATTTATGCAGCATGCTTTCTGAATATTCTTCTTCCCTTTCTCAGATAAAAAAAACCCTTCCTTTTTTAAAAACACAAGTAAATTCTCACACTCTTTGTGAAGCTCCTCTTGATTTACCCCTGGTCATAGTAATTGTCAGCATTAGATTTTTTTTCTTTCTTTGGTATCTACAAAATGTATGTATACTATTGTTTACACACTTGAGACAGTGAATTACAATTCTTGTTGATAAACATGTTCCCCCAGTACATGATTTATGTATTCTTTTATTACCACCACAGATCAAGTCAGACAATTGAGAACAGATTATAAAATTTGGAGCAGTAATTTCTTAGAAAATCCTATAATTTTGAGACCTGAAAGTATAGTTTTTTATAAGACTGAACACAGTTATGCTTAATAATTTTATCTCTTTTTTCTGGCTATAAATTGTAAAAACATAGAAATACACAAAGTTGTTTTTTTTTAAAGATCAATGAAATCATCTGAAATGCCACAAACTAGAAATGAACACAATTAACATTAACATATTTTTCAGATGCTAAACCTATATTTCATGTTAATGGTTAACCATTTCTCTTTTTAGCTTTTCTGGTAATTATCATCAAAATTTTACACTTTAGGGACGCTTGGGTGGCTCAGTTGGTTAAGCGGCTGCCTTCAGCTCAGGTCATGATCCCAGCGTCCTGGGATCGAGTCCAGCATCCGGCTCCTTGCTCGGCAGGGAGCCTGCTTCTCTCTCTGCCTCTGCCTGCCTCTCTGTCTGTCTGTGCTCACTCTGTCTGATAAATAAATAAAATCTTAAAAAAAAAAAATTTACACTTTATATTTGTGACTCTTGTCCTGAAGTTATAAAACTTAGATGTATTCCACTAACTCTGCATTAAAACTGAGCTGTTCAGTGAGTTTATCACCAGATAAACCTGCTTCTTCATGGGGCGCCTGGATGGTTCAGTCTTCTGAGCATCTGACTCTTGATTTCAGCTGAGGTCATGATCTCAGGGTCCTGGGATGAAAGCCAGGTGGTCTCCCTCAGGTCAATTTTGTTTTCCCATTTTAAAGATAGTGGGAGTTCCTAGGCAATTTGCTCAGTGTAGATACTAACAAGGGTGGAAAGAGACATGAAAAAGAGGACCTAGAAAGAAAATGGGGGGCATTTTCTGAGCATTTTAAAACTATGTAGACTTCTGAAAGACTGAGACTAGATCAAAAGCACAATGATAATTCACTTAAGATGTCCAGTTAGGATAAGGTGAAGGCTAATCATAGCTATATACAAAGGTGGCCATCTTCTATATAATGGCCATTAGCACAATGTTTTATTATTTGAATCAGAAAGAATATACAGAATCAGTATCTTTAACATAGCAATAATCCCTTTTTATTCCCTCTTCATCCCTTTCCCTTCCCTCTTCCTGCCCATCTTCATCCCATCCCCAGGCAACCACAAAACCACCTTCAGTCGCTGTACATGAGTTTCTATGTCCGTATAAATGGAATCATACCATATGTACCCTTTTCTACGGCTTTCAATCACTCAGCATAATTAAGATTTAGCCATGCTAGCTACATGTATTAACATTTCTATTTTTAGGGGCACCTGGGTGGCTCAGTGGGTTAAAGCCTCTGCAGTCGGCTCAGGTTATGATCCCAGGGTCTTGGGATCGAGCCCCGCATCAGGCTCTTAGCAGGGAGCCTCCTTCCTCCTTTCTCTCTGCCTGCCTCTCTGCCTACTTGCGATCTCTCTCCATCGCATAAATAAATAAAATCTTTTAAAAAATAAAAATTAAAAATTAAAAAAACATTTCTATTTTTAATTTTGAGTATTATGCCATTATAAACACATACACCACTGTGGATTTGTGACAGCAGATTCATCTGTCAGCAGATATATGGATTGTTTCCAGTTTGGGCTGTTACAAAGAAAACTGCTATGCACATTCATGTATAAGCCAGTGAATGGACATATGCTTTCATGCCTTCATTTCCACTAGCAGTGGAATGGCTTCATACATGGTATATGTTTAATTAAAAAACAAATAACTAAATTGACAAACCACTTTTCAAACTGTCTGCCCATTTTACATTCACACAACTGTCAATCTCACTGACAGAAGGTATAGCCGATCTTTTTAATTTTGGCCTTGGAATAGGTACACCGTTATATTGTGGTTTTAATTTGCATTTCTCTGATGACTACTAAGTTTTTTTT
>ML103716.1:28495-40700 GCA_003697995.1 Taxidea taxus jeffersonii | reverse complement strand
TGAAAAGCCTTAGTAATTTTCAGAAACTTCAGATTCAAGATTTCCACACTTTTATATTTATCCTCAATAGTAAGAAAGATTGATGTATACTGATTTTTACATTTGTAATAACTATAATAATATAAATTGGGGAATGGGCGAAGAGACAAAATTACAAAGAATTAGAAACACACCATCTCAAGTGCATGTAATCTTGGTGAATCCTGAGTAAAGTCTGTGGGTAGTACCAATGCCAGTCTTTCGGGCTTCAGGTCTGCGCTGCGGTTATGCAGACGGATAGCACGAGGTAGCAGTGGGTGAAGGGTAAACGAGACCTGTATGTAATCTTTCCCTCCACTTCCTTTGAATCTACAATTATTTGAAAACAAAACGATGTATAGAAAAACCATCTGTCAAACAATGTATTCCAACTTATAGTCCAGAAAATAAGACTACTACATCTTTTGTGTGCTATGTCAACAAATCCACACCTCCAGCCTTAATTTAATGTGCTTCCTGTTTTTACCCAACTGTTTTACCCAACTTCCTGCTTTTACCCACCAACTCTAGTTTTTTCCACAAGGCTTTCATGCAAAGTTCTGCTCTCACTGGGAACTGCCTTGCTGTACTTACTCTCTCTTAACACCTTTGAACCTCAGCACCTGCCCTTTCAGTGCCTTGATAATGGACTTTGTCATCCAAACCATATCAGTCTTTTCTTGTAAGAATGCCTATTACATTAGATTGAGTTATAGGAGAAATATTTTATTCCCTCATTGTTAATAATATTTATTTTATCAACTTGAAAGCGAGGACCATTATGGAGAAGGCTGTCCTCTGTAATCTACCCAGATTCTATTTGAAATAATGGTTGAGCATCTGGTATGTGCTTGGCAAAGCTTAAGGCTAATAAAAAGCTCCAATGAAATTAATTTGGAAGCAGAAGATTGAGAAACACTGAAGAAAGAAGTGATGATTTTGAAACCTTTAGAAAAATTCTTTTTGGTCTCCTAGGTGTCTCAATCACTTGGGTATCTACCTTCAGCTCAGGTCATGGTCACAGGGCTGAGATCCAGTCCTGCATGGGGCTCCCTGCTCAGTGGGGAGCCTGCTTCTCCTTCTGCCTCTCCCTCTGCTCATGCTCTCTCTCTCAGTCTGTCTCTCTCAAATCAATAAATAAAATCTTGAAAAAAGTTTTCTTTTTTTCTCCAAGAATTTAGAAAGAATAAACTACAATGGGCAAATATAGTCTTTTCCTTTTTTTAAAAAAGATTTTATATATTTATTTGACAGCCAGAGAGCATAAGTAGGCAGAGAGGCAGAGAGAGGAAGATGCAGGCTCCCTGCCGAGCAGGGAGCCCCATGCGGGGCTCGTTCCCAGGACCCTGAGATCGTGACCTGAGCCGAAGGCAGAGGCTTTAACCCACTGAGCCACCCAGGTGCCCCAAATATAGTCTTTTCAACAAATGGCACTCGAACAACTGGACATCCATGTGCAAAAAAAAAAAAAAAAAAAAAAAAAAAAGTCTCTTATGCTCTTCAGAAAATTAATTCAAAATGGATTATAAACAATAAAATTCCTAAAAGATAACACAAGAGAAAACCTAGATGACCTTGGGGATGGCAATGACTTTTAGATACAATACCAAATGCACAATCCTTGAAATAATTAACTAATGATAATCTGTACTTCGTTAAAATTGAAATCTTACCTATAAAGGATAATGTCAAGAAAATGAGAAGGTAAGGTATGACTAAGAGAAAAAGATTTGCAAATGACACATCTAAAGACTATTATGCAGAATATGCAAAGAACTCTTTTTTTTAAGCTTTTTTAATTTAAACATATAATGTAACCCCACCCCCCTCTCCCAACCCCTCTCCCCCCCACCCCCCTCAGTTTGTTTTATGACATTAAGAGTCTCTTTTGGTGCAAAGAACTCTTAAAACCCAACAGTAAGAAAATGAATATCCCAATTAAATTTTTAAAAAATGGCAAATGATTTGAACAGACACCAAAGAAAATTTATAGACAGCAAATAAGCACATGGAGAGATGCTCCACATCATTTGCCTTCATAGAAATGCAAATTAGAGCAGCAATGGGATACTACCACACACCTACTGGAATGGCCTCGGTCCAAAACACTGGCAGTACATGTGGCCAAAGATGGTGAGCAACAGGAACTTCCATTTATTGCCGCTGGGAATGCAGAAGTGGTACAGGAACTCTGAAAAATACTTTGGCTGTTTCGTAGAAAACTGAACATACTCTTACCATACAGTACAATACTTGTGCTCTTTGGCATTTACCCAAAGGAGTTTTTCAGCTCTGTATTATGTCCATACAAAAATCTGCTCACCAATGTTTATAGCACTTTAATTCATACTTGCCAAATTTGGGAGCGATCGAGAAATCCTTCAGGAAGTGAATGAATGCACTGTGCCACGTCCACACAACCTGATATTATTCAGTGCTGAAAAGAAGAGCTGTCAAGCTATGAAAAGACATGGAGGAAACTTAAATGCATTTTCCTAAGGGAAAAAGCCAATGTGAAAAGGCTACCTACTGTATGGTTTTACCATATGGCATTGTGGAAAAGGCAAAAACTCTGGAAACAGGAAAAAGATTAGTGGTTTCCAGCGGTTAGGAGAGGCAGCCAGGAACAGGTAGACCAAAGGATTTTTCCATCAGTGAAACTACTTCGGATGATACTGTAGTGATGGATAGATGTCATTATACATTTGTTCAAAACTGGAGAACGTACAACACCAAGAGTGAAGCCCAGTGTGAACCATAGACTTATGTGATAAAGGTGTCGATATAGGTTCATCAGCTGTAACAAATTAACCCGTCTGTGGGGATGTGGAAAACAGGGAGGCTGTGTATGCATGAGACAGGTGGGTTTATGGGAATGTTCTGTACCATCTGCTCAGTTTTGTTGTGAATGTAAAACTGCTTTAAAAACAAAAGTTCAGGGGCGCCTGGGTGGATCAGTGGGTTAAAGCCTCTGCCTTCAGCTCAGGTCATGATCCCAGGGTCCTGGGATCAAGCCCCACATCGGGCTCTATGCTCAGCAGGGAGCCTGCTTCCTCCTTTCTCTCTGCCTGCCTCTCTGCCTACTTGTGATCTCTGTCTGGCAAATAAATAAAATCTTTAAAAAAAAAAGTTCATTAATTAAAAAAATTCAAGTGTAAGTATCCCTCTTTTAAAGTCTTACAGTTCCTTGTGGCTATAAGGGAATTTTTAAATGCTCCAGTGACAAGGTACAGTTAATATATGTTTACTATGACAGAGTTAGATTTAACTAAGTTTCCACTGTGGGTAGGGGTAGAGAGAGAGAAACTTTAGCACACTCTGTGCTCAGCAGGGAGACCGATGGCAAGGCTCGATCCCAGGACCCTGAGATCACCACCTGAGCCAAAGCCTAGAGTGGACGGCTTACCTGACTGCACCAGCCAGACGCCCCTCCACTGTATTTTTAAAAATGCTATTACACATCACTATGCAAAGTCTCTGCCTATATTTAAACAATGGAGGGAAACCCTTAATAGATAATTATTCATTAAAATCTGGTCATTGTAATCAGAGTATTTGTTTTAACCTTGTTGCAATCAATTAGAGACATAAAAACACAATGTATGCTCTTGAAATTGTCCATCTAAGCTTTGATAATACCTATTGTGAGGTTTAAGAAATAGCATAAAAGGAGAACACAATCATGTTATCATTTTTAGTATTCTAAAGCTATCAATTAAAGTTAAACATTGTTACCATTTAGACCAAAGTAATTTATTTCCTTGATGTAAAAGATGCAATTCTGAAATTCAAGCTCATGGAGAGCATACTTACTCGAACTCATCATGAAGAGAATGACCCCAAACACCTATCCAATCAAGCCACTTTTGTCAGTAAATCATTCATTTGATATTCTCCTGAGTAAAGTTGGGATTAAATTGCAACAGTGAAAATGAAAACTTATTCATAATTTTCTGTGAAATAATCCACAGGCAGAAATGTTTCAGAAATATCTCCAGAAAGAATAATATGGAGGTAATCATTACCCCCTAAACATATAGGGGAAATTTTTAACCAGTGACGACACAGCTCTGTAGACTCAAATATTTATACACTGGTTCATTCCAATGGCAAAATGACTTGAATTATTGAAGACAGATTAGCTGCACAGATCTGGAAAAAAAAATCTGATCTTGAATTTCAACGACGTGTACCTGAATTTTCATTTAAGTAGTTTGATGCAAACGGACCCATACATATGTGATAATGTCATAAATTGTGAAGGACATTTTCTCTCATTTATGATGTATATTCCTAGGATAGCATGATGTTCCTTAGATATTGTAACTAAGGAAGGAATGAGAAGATCAGTTAACATGCATGTAGACATAAATGCAAAGAAGTTTGTAGTCCCAAATATTAACTAAAATCAAAATATTTTTCAAGGTAATTTTAAAGTTCTTACAGATAAATAAATGATAAAAAGCAAAACAGTGTGCGTATGATACCACCATTTATAAAAATATAAACAGAATTAAAACAGTATGATACTGATGCACATAGCTAAATAATCCAATTCAGGGGTGCCTGGATGGCTCAGTGGGTTAAAGCCTCTGACTTCGGCTCAGGTCATGATCCCAGAGTCCTGGGATCGAGCCCTGCATCGGGCTCTCTGTTCACAGTGAGCCTGCTTCCTCCTCTCTCTCTGCCTGCCTCTCTGCCTACTTGTGATCTCTGTCTGGCAAATAAATAAATAAAATCTTTACAAAAATAAATAAATAATCCAATTC
The DNA here is from genome assembly GCA_003697995.1 of Taxidea taxus jeffersonii. Taxonomy (NCBI): domain Eukaryota; kingdom Metazoa; phylum Chordata; class Mammalia; order Carnivora; family Mustelidae; genus Taxidea; species Taxidea taxus. The sequence goes on along the minus strand of ML103716.1, from coordinate 35,913 downwards.
AAACAATGAAAAGTGTGTATGGAAATTTAGTTTACAGTAATTTTGACATGTGAAATTCATGGAGGAAATGTTAACTATTTAATATACTCTTGTAAGTCTTATAAAGATTTGGAAAAGATAAAATTAGGATCATACTCTATTTCATTTGAATTATCTTTATAAATATTTTTATATTAGATATGCTCTCTTTCTTTCTCCTTCTCTCTCTCTCTCTCTCTCTATCTCTCTCTCTCTCTCCTTCCTTCCTTCTTTCTTTTTTCCTGGTTTAGATGTTAAGAGTTGTGCTGATTGCATAGAAGGCAGTGTGGGGAGAATCCAGGTGGCTCATTTGGTTAAGCATCTGCCTTTGTCTCAGGTCATGATCCTGGGATTGAGTCCTTCATCGGGCTCCCTCCTCAGCCTTGAGTCTCCTTGTCCCTCTCCCTCTATCCTGCTTGTGCTCTCTCTTTCTCTCAGTCTCTCTCTCAAATAAATAAGTTTTTAAAAATATTTTTCTTAAAAAAGAATGCAATAAAGGAAATATTCTCAACTTTCTGAAAGAGTTTGTGAAGAATTTTAATGTTTCTTCCTTAAGTGTTTGGTAGAATTCTCCAGGAAAGCTGAGTCTGGAGCCTAAGTTATCTTTCTTTCTTTTTTTTTTAAGATCTTATTTATTTATTTGATAGAGAGAGAGCACAAGTAGGCAGAGGGGCAGGCAGAGGGAGAGGCAGAGGCAGGCTCTCTGCTAAGTAGGGAGCTCCAGGACCCTGGGATTATGACCTGAGCTGAAGGCAGAGGCTTAAACCACTGAGCCACTCAGGTACCCATAGTCCAGGGTATCTCTTTCTTAAGTGAGTTTTGGTAGTTTGCATTTTTCAAGAAATTCATAATGTTAAGTTCTGTAATCTTTTGGCATAACCTTGAACATAATGTCTCCTTATTATCCTTTACATATCTCTTGATTCCATAGTAATTTCACACCTGTCATTTCTGCTAATGCTATTTTTTCTTTCTTCATTTGTTCATGGTCATGGGCTAGAGGCTTATCAAATTTATTTATCTCTCAACCAATTTTTTTTGTTTTATTGATTTCTCTATTTTTTTTTCCTGTGTTCTCTTTCATTGTTTTACACTGCGGAGTTTTTTATTTCCTTTCTTCTAATTACTTTGGGTTTAATATGCTCATCTTTATTGTATTTTTTTTTTAAGGTTGAACCTGAAAGCATAATTTAAAACTTTTTCTATAATGACATTCATCTATAAAATTCTTTATAAATACTCCTTTAACAGCATTCATAAATTCTGATATCTTTTGTTTTAATTTTTATTCTGCTCAAAGCATTTTATAATTTCTCCTCTGACGTCTTCAGTGACCCATGTATATAATGTAGAAGGGTGCTGCTTGCAATCCTTATTGGGACACTTTCCAGAGCAGTATATTTACTTTTAATTTAATCCTGTTGTAGATAGCATACTTGAGTTGTTTTAAATTTATTAAAAATTATTTTTTATACCCACAAATTTGGTCCCTCTTGGTAATGTGCTATATGCACTTTATATGCATTTGTGTCTGTTTTTTAAATTTTTGGCATACTCTTTATTTTTTAAGATTTTATTTATTTAATAGAGAAAGAGAGAGCGAGCATGAATGGGGGTAGGAGCAGAGGGAGAAGAAGCAGCAGATTCCCTGCTGACCAGGGAGCCTGACGTAGGGCTCAATCCCAGGACCCTGAGATCATGACCTGAGCCAAGGCAGAGGCTTAACCCACTGAGCCACCCAGGTGCCCCTACATTTTGTATCTGTTATTGAGACAGGGTGTAGAAATCTCTGAGCATGTCTGTGGTTGGGTTTGTTTGTTTTTGAATTTCAGTTGGTTGTTCCCTGATGTATCTAGATGCTCTGTCATTGGCTGTTTATGGCCTGACAGTGAATTATTTCTTTATCACTATGAAATTACCTTTTTTTACTCCTGATTCTATTCAATACTCTACAGTCTATTGTACCAATATTAATACAACCTTGTTTTATTTCCATTAGTATTAGCATATGATTTTCCCCCATCTTGTAAACTGTCAGCCAGCACAAAACTGTGCTTTTTCTAGGCAGCTTGTGGGTGGGTCTTATTTTGTGGTTCAGTCTACCTCTGCCTTTTAATTGGGACACTTAAGTCATTTCTAGCTAATACGATTACTGATATTCTTAGGTTTCATGCTTTGTTGTTTTCTGTTTTTCCCATCTGTTTCTTGTTTCCATTTTCTCTTCCTTTTTGTGTTTTTAGAGTAATTGGATTTTTAAAAAATGATTCCATTTGTCTCATTTTGACTTAATATGTAACTTTTGTGGTTTCAGTGACTTCTTCAAGGTTTTAATTTAACCTGTAACAGTCCATCTCAAGTTATTGTGTTCAAATAAGTTTTTCTGTCTCCCTTCTCCTCTCCTTCAGGGACTCCAAATATATCTATGTTAAGTCTCTTGAATTTTTATCATACTCATTGGAGCTCTATCCATTTTTTTAATTATCCTTTCTTTCTGTATATATTAGTTTCTATTGCAATGTATACAAGTTCACTAAATCTTTATTTTTTTTTTTCTGTAATAGCTAAACTACCATTAACTCCATTCATTGTAGCTTTCATCTGTGTTTGATTTGGGTCTTTTATATATTTTCTTTGTTGCAACTTAGCATTTTGAATACATGGGATAGAATTATAAAACCTGTGTAATGCCTTAATGTCTCATAAATATAACATCTAGGTCAGTTCTGAATTAGTTTTAAATTAATTTATTTCCTCATTATTGTTCATGTTTCCCAGCTTCTGTAAGTGCCATGCAAGTTTAATTAGATAGCAATGTAGCTGCCATTTTGAATTTTATTTTGTTGGGTGCTGGGTAACATTATACTTTCCTGAAGATCCTCATCTTTGTTCAGGTATGTAATTATGATACTTGGAAATGGTTGATCTTTTCAGCCTTTGCTCTTAATTTTTATAGATGGAATCAGAGCAATGTTCATTGTAGATCAACACCCCCCCCACACTGAAGCAAGGGCCTTTGTGTGCATTCTATCCAGTGTCCTGTGAATCATGAGATTCTCTGGTATGGCTGGTGGGAACAGACATTATTTCTGTTTCTTCATGAGCCTGGGACATCACTGCCTTTAATTCTTTCAGGTGATTCTACCCTTGGGGTTGGGTAATTTCTTACAAACACACACTGGTCCATACTTAGCTAAATACTCTTTTTTTTTTTTTTTAATTTATTTGACAGAGAGAGATCACAAGTAGGCAGAGAGGCAAGCAGAGAGAGAGGAAGGGAAGCAGAGAGCCTGACGCGGGGCTCGATCCCAGGATCCTGGGATCATGACCCGAGCTGAAGGCAGAGGCTTTAACCCACTGAGCCACCCAGGTGCCCCTTAGCTAAATACTCTTAAACATTCTTGAGTTTTCTTATTTTGGATAGACATACTAACAAAACTTCAGATATCTTGATATCTATTAGTTTTCCATTGATGCCATTCTAAAGTATTATAATGCAAATTAATTATTATCCATTATTTAAAACAATATAATTTTTATTAATATATAATGTATTATTTGCTTCAGGGATAAAGGTCTGTGAATCATCAGTCTTAGACAATTCACAGCACTCACCATAACACATCCCCTCGCCAGTGTCCATAACCCAGCCACCCTATCCCTCTCCCCCGCAGTAGCCCTGTTTGTTTCCTGAGATTGAGTCTCTTATGGTTTTTTTCCCTCCCCGATCCCATCTTGTGTAATTTTTTTCCCTCCCTTCCCCCCATGATCCTATGCTCTGCCTCTCAAATTCCTCATATCAGAGAGATCATATGATAATTGTCTTTCTCTGATTGAGTTATTTCGCTTAGCATAATACCCTCTAGTTCCATCCAAATCATTGCAAATGGCAAGATTTCATTTTTGATGGCTGTGTAGTGTTCCAGTGTGTGTGTGTGTGTGTGTGTGTGTGTGTGTGTGTATAAAACACATCTCTTTTATCCATTCATCTGTTGATGGACATCTACATTCTTTCCATAGTTTGGCTATTGTAGACATTGCTGCTATAAACATTAGAGTGCATGTGCCCCTTTGGGTCACTACATTTGTATCTTTAGGGTAAATACCCAGTAGTGCGATTCCTAGGTTGTAGGGTAGCTCTATTTTCAACTTTTTGAGGAACCTCTGTACTGGTTTCCAGAGTAGCTGTGCCAGCTTGCATTCCCACCAACAGTGTAGGAGGGTTCCCCTTTCTCCGCATCCTCGTCAACATTTGTCATTTCCTGACTTGTTAATTTTAGCCATTCTGACTGGTGTGAGGTGGTATCTCACTGCGATTTTTATATGTATTACCCTGATGCCAAGTGATGTTGAGCACTTTTTCATGTGTCTGTTGGTCACTTGGATGTCTTCTCTACAGACATGTCTGTTCATGTCTTCTGCCCATTTCTTGATGGGATTATTTGTTTTTTGGGTGTTGAGCTTGGTAAGCTCTTTATAGATTTTGGATATACTAGCCCTTTATCTAATATGTCATTTGCAAATATCTTCTCCCATTCTTGTCAGTTGTCTTTTGGTTTTGTTGACTGTTTCCTTTGCTGTGCAAAAAGTTTTTGATCTTGATGAATTCCCAATAGTTCATTTTTGCCCTTGCTTCCCTTGACTTTGATGATGTTTCTTGGAAGTTCCTGTGGCTGAGGTCGAAGAGTTTCCTGCCTGTGTTCTTATCAAGGATTTTGATGGATTCCTTTCTCACATCGAGGTCTTTCATCCATTTTGAGTCTATTTTTGTGTGTGGTGTAAGGAAATGGTCCAGTTTCATTCTTCTGCATGTGGCTGTCCAATTTTCCCAAAATCATTTGTTGAAGAGACTGTCTTTGTGCCATTGGACATTCTTTACTGCTATGTCAAACATTAGTTGACTATAACATTGAGGGTCCATTTCTGGGCTCTCTATTCTGTTTCATTGATCTGTGTATCTATTTTTGTGCCAGTACCATACCATCTTGATGATGACAGCTTTGTCATAGAGCTTGAAGTCTGGAATTGTGATGCCACCAAATTTAGTTTTCTTTTTCAACATTACTCTGGCTATTCGGGGTCTTTTCTGGTTCCATATAAATTTTAGGATTATTTGTTCCATTTCTTTGAAAAAAATTGATAGTATTTTGATAGTGATTACACTAAGTCTGTAGATTTCTCTAGGTAGCATAGACATTTTCACAATACTTGCTCTTGAGCATGGAACATTTTTCCATTTTTCCATTTCTTTGTGTCTTCCTCAATTTCTTTCATGAGTACATTATAGTTTTCTGAGTACAGATTCTTTGCCTCTTTGGTTAGGTTTATTCCTAGGTATTTTATGGTTTTGGATGCAATAAAACAACATAAATTTATTAAGTTACATTTCTTTAGGTCAGAAGTATTGCATAGGTTCCACTGATCAAAAATGAAAAGGTCAGGAATATGGGGCTGCATTCCTTCATGGAGGTTCCAGGGAAAATCAGTTCAATTGTGTTTTTCTAGCCCACATGCCTCTGCTCATGGCCCTCTTCTGCTATCGGCATATTCAGTAATAGCAGATCAAGACCTCATGCTGTTCTCTCTTTCTCTGTCTGTAGTTAAGCACTGGGTCCACTCAAATAATTCAGGATAATCTCCCATCCTAAGGTCTTTACCTTAATGAAATTTACAAAATCTGCTTTGACATGAAAAGTAAAATATCCACAGGTTCTAAGGATTAGAGAGAGATGTCTTTCATAGGATGTTATTTATTATTTCCCTTACCAGATTAGATCTGGTTTCCAGCTTGGTTACCTCTGCTGTGCTCTGATGAGGCTGCTCCCTCTTCCACTGTGGCCTGGCAGCTCTTTCAAGGGAGTCAGCTTGTGGAGTTGCAGGGCTCCCCTCATTTATTTCCCATGTTTCAGGGACTTATCTTCTTCATTGTTTGGATGCCCAAGGTCTTGAAAAAAATGTGACTGTTTATATTTTGTTCATTTATTGATTGTTTTAGATGGGGGGAGGTGGTCATTCTGGTCCTAATTATGCTATCTCATTTGGAAGTGAATTTCCATGACATAAATATTTTGAGGTGAGGTTATATCATGTTTTCTTGATAAATGAACACTTTATCACTTTTACACATCATATTTTTCCTTGTACAAATTTTCCTTGTCCTGATATCAGCTGTCCCTGATATTTCACAACTGTAGCAACTACTTAAATTGTTAGTTTAGGATTTGCAAATTATGTCATTTTTCCTTTTCTTTACTTCCAAACTTTATCTCCATATTTAAGATACATCTCTTAGACAACATATTTTGATCGTTGATGTTGTCAGTACTGCTCCTATTTTTAAGAGGCCCCAACAATGGTGGCCTTTAATTGGATTATTTAATCAATTTAGATTTAATGAAATTACTGATATATTTAGGTAGGTATTTCTTTCTGAGGAATATATTTCTATATATTATCTTTCTATTTGTGCAGGTGTTTCCATTTCCATTTCTATTTCTTTTTTACTTCTCTGGGATTTAACAGTTTTTGTACTCAATCCAGGTATATATTCCCTGAACAGATAGAATGATTAGTTGTTTCTTGTTATTTGTGCATCAGTAGTTTATTTTATTGCTGCATAGTTTATTTTATTTTTTGAATATTCAGAATTTGTCCATTACTTTGTTGACAGAAATATAGATTACTTCATTTTGTGGCTATTTTAAAGGCTGCTGTGACTATACGGGACGTGTGTGTGTGTGTGTGTGTGTGTGTGTGTGTATGTGTCTATATTCCTTACACATACACCTACATCAAACTAATGGTTAATTAATATGTCTGCTATGGTTAACTTTATTGGAAACCATTGACGAGTTATCTGCCCCAGAACGACTCCTCACCTGTCTTCTAGGCATTTGTGAAAGTTACACTGAATTTCATCATTGTCAAAACATGGCATTTTTCTTTCTTTTTAGTGTAAATTCTGATGGGTGTGTAGTCACCTTTTATTTTGCTTTCCATGAAATAATATTTTCATATGCTTTAGTAGTCATTTGTACATGTAATTTATGCAATGCTTATTTAAGTCTTTGTCCAATTTTATTGAATTGTTTACATTTTTCCTACTGATACATACAAGTGCTTTCAATAGGTTAGACAGAAATCTTTTGCTGTACATATGTGCATTAAAAATTTTATTCCCAGTCTGTTGCTTGCCTTTTCATTTTCTTAGCATTGGCTATAGATTACCAGAAATTTTTATTTTTTTAATTTTAAATTTTTAATTTTTTAAATTTTTTTAATTTTAATTTTCTTAATTTTTAATTCTGAGGAAATACACACACACGTGTGTGTATATACTTATGTATATGTACATATATATATCAGTATGTGCATATACATACATGTATATGTACATGTATATG
>ML103716.1:0-28485 GCA_003697995.1 Taxidea taxus jeffersonii | reverse complement strand
ATATATCAGTATGTGCATATACATACATGTATATGTACATGTATATGTACATATGTACTTATGTACATATACATAAGTATATACACACACACAAGCATGTGTGTGTGTATATACATTTTTTGTTTTATGCATATAGTATTTTGAGTCTTGAGAAATCTTTGCAAATTCCAAGGTCATAAAGAAATACTCTTTGATTTCCTCTTGGATACTTTTAATTTTAGCCTTCAAATGTAGGTCTGTAATTCATCTCTAACTTTTTAGTGAAAAAAGGAAATAGTAGTAACTTTTTAGTAGTAAAAGTAGATTAAAAAAATTTTTTTTACACAGATGCCTAAATTTTCTAGCACCATTAATGGAAAATAACTTTACTTATAAGAGTGTATGGGTAGTTTTGGCAAAAACTAAGTTACCATATATCTGTGGTTCTATTTATGAGTTATCTATTTCTGTGCTATTAGTCTTCCTGTCTATCATTGTAGCAATATCACTGTATTGATTGCTGAAATTTTAGAGTAAATCTCAAACTTAAATAGAACTTACCTTGGAAATTCTTATCCCTTTTGTAAATTATTTTCTATTCATTTCTTCATATCTGTAACTCTCCAGTGTCCTTACAAACATGGCTTTTAGTTGGTGTATGTTGTTATGACATCAGCATATACCTTAACCAAAAGTGGAATTTTAGATGATTTCTTGAACAGGGCACGGAAATGCAAACTATAAAGAAAAGTCTGATAAAAATTCAACTATATTACTAAGGACTTCCTTCATAGAAAGAAAGAGAAAGGGAAGATGAACTCATCTAACAAGGCTATTTTGTATATGAACACTAAGAGATGTGGAATTTATAGTTTGTAGTGGCATTTTTTAAAACAGAAATTGGAATCTCTCCAAATATAATTGATGATAGAATTTTTTTAAAAAAATCACTGTTGGCATACTGACACAATGGAATGAAATTCAGCATTAAAATTCAGACTTGGGCACCTGAATGGCTCAGCAGGTTAAGCCTCTGCCTTCGGCTCAGGTCATGATCTCAGGGCCCTGGGATCGAGTCCCTCATCAGGCTCTCTGCTCAGCAGGGAGCCTGCTTCCCCCTCTGTTTCCGCTTATCTCTCTGCCTACTTATGATCTCCCTCTCTGTGTCAAATAAATAAATAAAATCTTTAAAAAAATAAAATTCAGCTTTGTCCAACTAAATCAACATAGATAAATCTTAAAATATAATGCCATATAAAATTAGGAGTTCATGGAAATACTATATATGTACATTACTGTTACTGCATTAGAAAATGTTAAAAACATGCAAAGCTATACAAAGGGTATGAACAGCATATGCATGAGCAGATATGTAATGTTTACATAAAATATTAAACATTAATAAAATGTGCAAAGGGCATGAACAGGACATGCATGAATATTTTATGTAAATATTAAATACCAGTATTATTAAAAAGGGATTTAAATTTCAACCACATAGTATCTTCATTGATGAAAATAGAAAGTACTTAATGAGTCTATTTAATACATTTGGGTGATGGGTATAAGGAGAGCATGTGTTCTGATGAGAACTGGGTATTAAAGGCAACTGGTGAATCATTGAACATGACATCAGAAATTAATGATGTACTGTATGCTGGCTAACTGAACACACAAAAAGAAAAAATACAGAATATCTTGAGGTGGAAGAGATTTGATGTTCATAGTCTACTACTTCAGGAACAATTTGATGAAGACTTTTCAAGAATAATTTGGTAATAGGTATCAGCCCATTTTCAATAAAATATGTCTTACCTTTTCCTGAAAATTCTACTCTTAGGGATTTATCTTAAATACCATCCAGAGATACAAAAATGTTTACGAACAAGAAATTATGCTGTAGTTTTATTTAAAATTACAGTAAGTTTTGTTCATTAATTTGTTTGCTGAACAGAACATGATAGTACCAGTGTTAAAACAAAATAAAAGTGATGCACTATCATGAAAATATTTGTCATGATTACTTTAGACATATCTTAAATCAAGATTCAGAAGATTTAAAATCATCTCAAATAAAACCTGCACAACCTCTATTTTATAGTACATTGCTTTTATTTTGTTTCCTAAAGAGCTGTTCCCACCTGAGAGTCAGTAATTTATTTTGATATAGTTATGAGTAAAGCTGCTGTGAATATCCCTGGCTAATTGGTTTATGAACATATGCTTTAATTCCTCTTAAGTAAATGTGGAGAAAGAGAATTCCATGGTCATTGGATACACATATGTTTAACTTTATTAAAAACTTCTGAACAACTGATCATTCCTGTGAGAATATTCAAATTATGTTATATTTGGCAAATAAACCATCAAGCAAGGGAAAAAGAAATGAATCATTGTGTGGATTAACTTCAAGAACACCTTGGACAAAAGATGCTGTAAATATGGAGGTAGATACACAGGTATATACATTGGTGAAAACTCATTGGACTGTATGCTTTAGCAAAATAAAAAAGAAGAGAAAGAGTAAGATGAAGGAGAGAAGAAGGAGGAGGAAGAAGAAGAAAAAAGGAAGAATAAAAATGCATAATGTCAATCCTATTTGATTTGCTCATCTGGGATCAATATTAAAATTATAACTCCTCCCAGTTTCTATACATTTTATTTTCTCTCATTGTTACTATCACAGTAGTAGTATTACATGACTGTATTTTGATGGCATGCATTTTTGAAATATTTCTTAAGTGAGAAACTAGATAGATTTAAGTTACATCTAGGTAAGAGATTATATACTAGTGTCATTGCTGTATTGTGTATCTTAAGGGATTTTTGTTTCTCCTTGGAGTTTTTCTGTATTCAATAAATTGACTAGAAAAAATATCAATTTGAAAACTGTGAAAGGGGGGTGAACTCCATAAATTTTTAAGTTGAAAAGAATGAGTTGGCAACATTATTAAATTCAGCATAAAATTCATAGCATAGGGGTGCCTGGGTGGCTCAGTGGGTTAATGCCTCTGCCTTCGGCTCAGGTCATGATCTCAGGGATCTCAGGTCCTGGGATGGAGCCCCACATTGGGCTCTCTGCTCAGTGGGGAGCCTGCTTTCCCCTCTCTCTCTCTCTCTGCCTGCCTCTCTGCCTACTTGTGATTTCTGTCTGTCAAATAAATAAATAAAATCTTTTTTAAAAACCATAGAATAAAAACCAAGAGGGGATGTGCATGTGTTTATTTTATTTTGTAACATTTCATTAAAAGTTTGAAACAACATATTCTAGTGTGGCTAGTGGCTAATGATCTCTTTGCATTCCTACAATAGATCTAAAATTACAGTGATCAGGGACTTTATTCTTCTAGTATAAAACTCGACCTGGGAAGTATCTCAGATAATTTTATTATGAGTCCTAGTAGTGGAAAGTAGTTGCACGCACTGTGTTGTAAAGCCACTGCGGGAAGTCAGGTTACAGTGCCATTTGCCTGGCACTTACCCCTCTTGACCTACTCTACCCATTTTGGGAGTGACTTAGCAATATATTAGAATGGAAACAAAAACAAAGGCAGAAATACCACTTGTTCTTATTTTCTCCCCACACACAGGTGAATAGCAGATAGGCTTTCAGTTTCCGTCCCACTTTTTTAGCTATACTGGCTGTCTTTTCCTCCCAGGAAGACTGGCGGAAAGAAGTGGAGGAAAATGCCTCAGGTCATGGTAAACGAAGAAATAAACAGCTCCCAGATAAAATTTCATGCATCCAGTAACACTCTGGGACCTACCTGAGATATAGCTTAGATGGTCCCATCGAATGTTGAGGATAGAACAAAACTGTTACTCTGATTCATAAAGACATGCTTAATTATGAAGTAATATCTATGTAGCAAAATAAAAGGTAACAGCATCGATTTCTTTTCACCTCCTCCCAACAATTACAGGAGTTGTTTCCAATGTATCGCAAGGAGAGTAGCTCTGAAAATAATTAAAATGAACTGGAGTAGAATAAAAGTAGTAGGCAGCTTGTATCTAAATGAGCACGAGTTGCGAGTCTATTATTTTTAATGTTTATTGGGGATAAGGGAAATGTATTATGTATATCGTGGTCTGTTTTGCAGTTTACTTACATGAATTGGAATCAGTAAGATGGCATTGTTGGCTACAAAAGCAGTTGCATCAGGCTTCCATAAGAAAGAAACTTACTGAGGGAATAGGCTAAGTAGTCTACAAGCTCAGTAAATGCTTACAGTTCATTACGGTGCTATCATATAAGGTAGCCTCAGAGTGTTAATGCAGCATCTAAAAGTGCCTAGCACTCTCCTTAGACACTAGAAGTAACGGGCTCAATAAAATTTAAGAGCAGCAATATCAGAAGCGCAGCTCAATACCTTAGAGTTTTATAAAAGCACTGTCATCATCATCATTGAAGCTTAAATTGAGAACTCAACAGTATAGATCTATTGCTTTCTTTGGAAGATCTTATAACCTTGTATGAGAATATTTGAAAATTTCAGGAGTAAAAGTTGGAAAAGATGGTCTTGTAGTGATGATGGCTGAGTAGAAATGTGACTATTTCAATAAATGCTGATAGGTGGGTCACAGCATCTTAGAAATAAATGTGCTAATGTGTTTCATAAGGAGATTTTTCATTTGATAAGGGGTTCTCCTTTTAAATAGTTTTGCCTCATAGCAAATGTTCCACTTGCTCTTTTAAAAATACTGTCCCCTCCTCTCCCTCCCTTTTTTTCTATTATAGAGTAGAAGGAAAAGTTTCTATGACCCCTTTCATTATTTCCAATAACAACTATTTGAGCAACATCTAAGTGCAAATCACTGAAATGCAGTCTGAAATCCAAAAGAATAAGGCTTCAAAACTTTTGAAGAGTATATTCCAAGTCATGAACCATGGATCATTCAGAATTCCAAAAGAAAGATATAATATTCACCTATCTCATACTTGAGTCTGCTTGGCATGCTGGGGGAATGGTACAAATGCCTGAGTGGCTGGAGACTATAATTTGACATAGGAAATACAGGAAAAGAGATTGGGATAAAAGCTGGGCTGTAACTACAAAATGACTGAAACATCAGGCACATTATTCTGCAAATAGTGGAGAATCATCATTATTTTTAAGCAGGTAGTAGAATTTCCAAATGTACATTATTTTTAGAAAGACAGGTTTGAATAGAAGTTGAGTATAAAAAGGGACTGAAAAAATATTCAGGAATATGTTGCAGTAGTCCAGCAATCAAACATAAATTTTTGAAAGTAGGTTTTGGGAAAAAAGAAATAGACTGTTTGTATTTGAAAACCATTGTAGAGATGGACACATTAGAGATTGCTGTTCTCTTGAATCGAGGCTGACAGAGAAGGAATGATAAAAGTTGATCCCGTGATTTTTGCTTGGTTGAATGTATAGATTGTGATACCATTGCACTGTATACAGAATACAGAAGAAGAATGGGTTTTGAGAGAGAACAAATTTAACTTTAGAATTGTTCCTTGAATTCATTTACAAGATTATATACTATTTGTATTGCCTATTGTAGAATTATAGAATATTTAAAATTTAGAAGAACTAGCCAATGGATTTTGTTTACTTCTAGAAGTTCTGTAGATTAAAGATACAACTTTGGGGGTTATTTGAATAGAGGTGTTGTTGGAGTGATAAGTGGATGGCACTATAAAGTGGGAAAGTAGAGAATTGAGCCACTCTCAGTAAGCACTGAGCCCGCAGCATACCCCCATGGAAAGGGAGGGCATGTGATGGAGACAGACAGTGGAAAAGAGATTAGTCAGATAGGAGGCAAAGCTAAACAGTGTCCTGAAAGTGAAGCAAGAAAGTTTTAGTTTTAAGTAGGAAGCCCAGGAAAACAACATAGCAGTTTTCTGAGAGGTCATGTGGGAAAGAGCTTGAGAGTAGATCTTTGGGGGAGAGATTTTGGAAACCACTCATGACACTGAAATTTAAGTTTCAGTACAGTAGTGGGCAGAATTCAGCTTATATCAAGTGAAGCTGAGAAAAACCAGAGGGGGAATGCAGATTATTCTTTTACTGATAAATATTCTTATAATATTCACTGATAAATATTCTTTTAATGATAAAAAGAAGGCAGGATAACTTTTGGAGAGACAGGCTCTAAAGCTGTATTTGAAAGTCAGAGGAAAGTAATTTTGAAAGATAACTAAGAAGTGAGAGACAAAGTCAGTAATGAAGTGACAGAAGATCTGCTTGAAGCAACAGAATGAGCATAGTGTTGGAAATAAAACTATCAAGAAGGTCAGAAGTTAGAGCCAGTTTCCTACACTGTAGTTGGAAATGGGGAGGATCAGAAGTGGGGATAAAAACAGGGCAGTCTCTTCCTTGCATCTGCATTTCACTCTGACTACAGAAGCTAAAGCCAGAGAAGCTGTGGCTCCTTTATTTTCTTTCATTCACATCACCAACAGATCTGAACACTATAAACCCTGCAAGTAAGATGAAGAGTATCTACTCTTCCATTTAGGGATTTAATCTTTCTGTTAAAGGGCACCTGGTTGGCTCAGTTGATTAAACTTGTGACTCTTGGTTTCAGCTCAGGTCATGATCTCAGAGCCCTGGGATGGAGCCCCAACTTGGGCTCCGTGCTCAGCATGGAGTCTGCCTGAGATTCTCTCTCTCTCTCCCCCCTCTGTCCCTCCCCTCACTCGTGTTCTCTCTCTCTCTCTCTCTCTCTCTCTCTCTCTCAAGTAAATAAATAAAATAAAATCTTAAAAAGGAAGACTGAATAATGTCAATGCCCAGACATCTGCATAGAGTCTTTCCTTATGGGTGACCTCTCAGAATGTGCAGTTTTATGGATAGAACAACTAAGCATTTTGTACTCTATGAGAGACTTAACAGGTTTCCAGGGCAATTATTAGAATGCATGAGTGTCAGATTTGCTGACTGTAGAATCTCGTACAGGTAATATGCAATTCTACTGTAAATATACCAAAGTAGGTCACGTTTTCTGAGCTGGAGGAGTAAGGAAAACAGCACAGATCATCATCATGGGCTAGAGACAAAATGGAATCATCAGTAGGAGAAATTTGGGATTTCTCTAAGATTTTGTTCAACTCAAGATCAATCCCAGTTTACCAGGATTAATGATTCCTCAATGTGGTCCTAACAATAGGCTTCTATTCTTTTACACTTGCCTATTAGAATATTCCATTTCTTTTTGTTCTAATTATTGTTAGTAACTAACTCCAGCCACTCTGGTCTTCCAGTATCTAAAATATGCCAAAAGCATTCTTTCCTCTAGAGCTTCAACACTATCTGTCCCTTCAGACTTGTATGTAATTTGCATCTTTCAATATTAACTTTTTAAGCATTAGTTTAAATATTAAATCCTTAAAAGTAAGAAAACTCCATAGACTTTATTTTTCTTTTTTTAAGATTTGTTTGTTCATTTTAGAGAGCAAGAGAGCTGAGTGGTGGGAAGGGGCAGAGGGAGAGAGAGAGAATCTTGGAGCAAACTCCCTGCTGAGCATGGAGTCCCATGCAGGTCTCTGTCCCAGGACCCCAAAATCATGACCTTATCTAAAACCGAGAGTTGGCTGCTTAACCAACTAAGCCACCCAGATGTCCCTCTACAGACCTCATCGTATTTTTTTGTTTTATATTCTTAATCAATTATATATGTTATATAGTTTTAAATTCAGACAAATTAAGGGAGAACCTCATATGTCATGTTTGTCATATATCTTCACTGCTCAGACCATTGTCTGCATAAATAGTTTGGTATGTAACAAACTGTTTATAATAACATATATTATGCTATGCATAAATATGAAATATATAGTACATAAAATATACCACCATAAGAAGAAAAGATGTCCCAATTATAAAACATGCTGCACACTTTTATATGGGTTCTAGGAATTAAGACTATGAATACGAAGCAGGTGGATCAGTTCATCATCAATTCAGGAACTGGGGAGGAAATAGGATATAGCATATGCAACAAAAGGTATGGTTTCACTCAGTTAAGGACATCACCCCTGGTTCAAGTTTGCTGAGTTAGGAAGATCCTGAGCTCATTCACCTTTTCCTGCAAAGACATCAAAACTACAGGTACAGGGGCGCCTGGGTGGCTCAGTGGTTAAGCCTCTGCCTTCGGCTCGGGTCATGATCCCAGAGTCCTGGGATCGAGTCCCGCATCGGGCTCTCTGCTCAGCAGGGAGCCTGCTTCCTCCTCTCTCTCTGCCTGCCTCTCTGCCTACTTGTGATCTCTGTCTGTCAAATAAATAAATAAATAAAATCTTTAAAAAAAAAAAAAGAAAAAAAACTACAGGTACATCTGGAACATCTCTCTCTGATAACTACCTGAAGACTAGCAGAGCAGGTCTTCTACATCTACAGGTGTAAAGAAATAAGCCACATTATACAGGAGAAGGGGTAGGAACGTGGCCTTGTCAGGACTCACACTTTCAGCTTGGTGGCCCACAACCAAGAGGACTATTACTAATGTGGAGGTCCTCCCTGAGAAGTAGGTGTTCAATCCCCACATTGGACACCACTACCCTGGAAAACCTGCACTGGAAGATGAGCCCCCAAGACCCCAAGTGTGGTTTTGAAATCCAACAGCCTTAGCTTCAGGAGAGCCAGAGGACTGTAGGAAACCAAGACTCCACTCTTAAAGGACTTACACACAAACTCACACCTCCCAAAACCCAGCACAGAGGCAGTAGCTTGAAAAATGCTTGTGCCATATGTGAAGAAAACTTTTAGGGCATGTGCCAGAATGGCAAGGATTTGCTAGAACTTATGGACACCATTTCTTTAAAACTCATTTTCTACCTAGTTGTCCCAGCTCTGGAAGGTGCAGTTCTGACACTCTCCATCTACCTTGCTAGCGTCCCTAGCCCTACCCTGGCATCCCTCTGCAGACCCCCTCCAACCAACCAGCACATCCTGGTAGGCAGCCCTCCAATGCTACTCTTGTATTCCCCAGTTAACATACAGGTTTGGTTATTGCCAGAGTCCCCCCCCCACCTCAAAGTGGCTTTGCCCCCAACACCTGGCAGGAAACCTCAGCCTGGACTATTATCCCCACCAGGGGTTTCTCACCACAGCAGGGGGGCAGGGAGGAAGGCCAGGCCCACCCACTAACATGTCTGTAGCAGTCATGGCCTTACAATAGTAGGAGGGCACACACAGCCCACAGGAGACACCCCTGGAGTTCTTGGCTCTGATGACCAAAGGGGTTATGCCTCTGGGTCCCACAGGACACCTGCTACACTTGAAAGAGTGAAGCCACTCTTTCAAGACTAGATGATGTAGATGGCCTCCCTACTGCATAGAGCCAAACACAGAGAATCAGGCAAAATGAGGAGACAGAAGAATATGTTTCAAACAAAAGAAGACAAAACCTCAGAAAAAGAACTAAAAAAAAGAAAGAGATGAGCAATCTACCTGATAAAGTCTTCAAAGTAGTGGTCCTATGACGTTCACTGAACTTGGGAGAAGAATGGATGAACACAGTGAGAATTTCAACAAATAGAAACTATAAAGAAATTACCAAGCAGAGCTGAAGTATAGGATAAATGAAAAATACACTAGGAGAAATCAATAGATTAGGTGATGGAAAAGGATAAATGAATAATCTGGGATAGGAAGTAACAGAAATCAGCCAAGGTAACAGAAAAAAAAAATTACTTTAAAAATGAGGATAGGGGCACCTGGGTGGCTCAGTGGGTTAAGCCTCTGCCTTCGGCTCGGGTCATGATCTCAGGGTCCTGGGATCGAGCCCCGCATCGGGCTCTCTGCTCAGCAGGGAGCCTGCTTCCTCCTCTCTCTCTGCCTGCCTCTCTGCCTACTTGTGATCTCTGTCTGTCAAATAAATAAATAAATAAAATCTTAAAAAAAAAAAAAAGAAAAAGAAAAAAAACTACAGGTACATCTGGAACATCTCTCTCTGATAACTACCTGAAGACTAGCAGAGCAGGTCTTCTACATCTACAGGTGTAAAGAAATAAGCCCTGGGATCGAGCCCCGCATCGGGCTCTCTGCTCAGCGGGGAGCCTGCTTCCTTCTCTCTCTCTGCCTGCTTCTCTGCCTACTTGTGATCTCTGTCTATCAAGTAAATAAAAAAAAAAAATGAGGATAGTTTATGGGACCTCTAGAACAACAAAAGCACTAACACTGCATTATAGGATATGGGGACTGAGGCAGAAAACCAAGACTCCAAACAGCAAAAACAATTGTGTTTTTGAGTAAATAATAAAGCTGACAGTATCACACACCCTGATTTCAAGCTATACCACAAAACTATAGTAATTAAAACAGTATGGTACTGGCACAAAACTAGATACCTAGATCAACAGAACAGGATAAGAGAGCCGGGAAATAAACCTATATGTATATGGCCAATAGATCTATGACAAGGAAGCAAGGATATGTTACAGGGGGGAGAGGGTCTCTTTATTAAATGGTCTTGGGAGAACTGGACAGCCACGTGCAAACGAATGAAACTGGACCACTTTTTTACACCAGAGACAAAAATATAATCAAAATTGGGTTAAATACTTAAATTTAAGACATAAAATCATAAAATCTCCTAAAAGAAAATATAGGCGATTAACTCCCTATCAGCCTCAGCAATATTTTTTGAGTCTGTCTCCTCAGGCAAAGGTAATGAAGTAAAACAAGAACAACAAGTGAAGCTACTTCAAACTGTGGACTCTGTGAAACAAACAGGGTTTTGGAGGGGAGGGGAGTGAGGGGTTGGGTAAGCCTGGTGGTGGGTATTAAGGAGGGCACGGATTGCATGGAGCGCTGAGTGTGGTGCATAAACCATGAATTCTGGAACACTGAAAAGAAATAAAATAAAGCTCATGTTGCAGTGAAAGAAGCCATCAATAAAATGAAAAGACAACGCTCTGGGAGAAGATATTTGGCAGTGATATGGTCAATACAGAGTTAAGATCCAAAATGCAGAAAGAACTCCTACAACTCAGGAGTTCAAAAAAAAAAAAAGTTCAAAAAAAAAATGAACAATCCAATTAAAAAGTGGGCAGAGGACCTGAATAGACATTTTTCTAAAGAAGACATCCAGGTGATCGACAGACACATGAAAAGATGCTCAGTATCATTCGTCGTCAGGGAAATGCAAACAGAAACCACACTGTGATATCTGCTCACAAGAGGGAACCTCTTGCACGGTTGGTAGGGATGCAAATTGCTGCAACTATAGTGGAAAACAGGACGGAGGCTCCTCAAAGGACAGAAAATAAAACTGCCGTAGAGCCCAGCAATTCTGTTTCTGGATATTTATTTGAACAAAAAGGAAACACTGATTTGAAAAGGCGTACCCACCCCTATATTCACTGCAGCATTATAACAGGAGGAATATGGAAACAACTTGTGTCTGTTGTGTACATGCATAAAAATGCATTATATATATGATGCACAATTATACATATGATATATACATGCACACACACACACATATATGATGCACTAGTACTCAGCCATACACGGAATGAAAGTTTATCATTTGTGACGACACAGATGGACCTACAGTATATTAGGCTATGTGAAATAAATGAGAGGAAAACAAATACCATTTCATTTAATTTATGTGTGGAATCTACAAAGAAACAAAAACTAACGAACAAAACAAAAAGAGACTTATAAATACAGAGGATAAATTACTGGCTGCTAGAAGGGGAGCAGTTTGGATACATGGGCAAAATAGGTGAAATGGATTAAGAGATGCAACCTTTCAGTTGTAAATAATAATAATCATAATCATCATCATAATAAAATAATCCACAGGGATAGAAAGTACATCTTTGGGAATATAGTCAGTAATATTTTAATAACTTCATATGCTGACAGACATTAGCTAGACTTATTATGGTGATTATTTTGTAATGACTATAAATATTGAATTTTTATGTTGTATACCTGAAATTAACATGATACTGTTTTCAGCTACTCTTCGATGTAAAAAAAGTGTACCTCTCAATTGTAAAATAGTACAGTATAAAATCTTAAGTATTCGTATGAGGATTATTTTGAGTATTTAGTTGTCTTTAACGTTCTTCCAACTTACTAAGTAGGTAAGGACCTTTTTCTCTACCTAATATTGGTGGATTATTTTGGGGTTACAACCGAGATTTCTAGCCCCTCATCCTTTCAGGTGACAAAATTGAATGCATATCTGATAAAGCAGTCTGAGACTAAGCAAATGTGAGTTTGATATGCCAGGAACTTTATGGCTTATCACACTTTTGCATTTGTTTAATTTTTATAAGGGATAAGCATTTTGCTAAAAGAGGAGATAAAACAGAGTCCATAGAGATGTTTCTTCCTTTTAAGTGTCACACACCCCATTTTATTCTGTTACATTTAATCACAGGCTTCATATCTAAGCTATGGAAAAAGTGATAAAATGAGAGCTAGGTCAGCTATTGTACAATTTTATCATTACAGCTTCTGAATTTAAATTTGATAGGGAGTTTTCAGAAAGGTACTTTGTAAAGCATAATGTAAAGGCACTTCAGTTATAAAATATAATGATGTATCAGCCACCTTGTGCTGAGGTTTTCTTTTTTATTGCAATATATGGCATATATCCTGACAAATATGTACAGTTTAAATAAGATTTATAAAGCAGTCATGTAACCAACAGTCTGAGAAAGAAATAGAAGAACGTAAACACCCCAGTAGCCTTTCCTGCAGTCTGCCTCTTTCACATTTTCCATTTCTCTGCTAGAGTTAAATACTATTTTAATTTTTTCATCATCCCCTTGATTTTTTGAAGAGTTTTAAACCTTTGTATATATTCTTAAATAAAGTAAAATAACATGGCAACTTCAGGGACTTTATATAAATGGGAAAATTATTTTTGTTCTTTTTTAAATAATACTTTTTATTTTTACAACAATTTTAGGTACTTAGCAAATAAAGAGGATGATATAAAGATTCCCATATACCCTCTGCCCCCACGCAGGTATAGCCGCTTCCATTATGAACATCCCCAACCACAGTGGTATGCTTGTTACAGTTAATAAACCTACATCAATTGTGATTACTCAGATTCCACAGTTTGCAGTCAGGTTTACTCTTGGTGTTGTCCTTCTGTGCTTTTGGACAAATGTGTAATGACATGTGTCAATCATTATAGTATCATGCAGAATATTTTCACTTCCCTAAAAGTCCTATGCTTCACCAATTTGTTCCTCCCCCGCACCTCTTACTCTCAACCCCTAGAAATCACTGATATTTTTGCTGTTCTCATAAGTCTGCCTTTGCTACCATGTCCTCTAGTGGAGTCATACAGTATGTTGCCTTTTGACAGGAGCTTATTTTCCTTAATAATAGGCATTTTCGTTTTTTCCACGTCTTTCCATGGCTTGATAGCTCATTTCTTTTTAGCACTGAATGCTATTGCATTGTCAGGATGTATCACTATTTATTTATACATTCACATACTGAAGGGCATCCTTTTTTCCTTAGGTTTTAGAAATTATGAATAGCTGCTATAAACATTTGTGAGCGAGTTTTTGTGTAGATATAATTTCTAAACAATTTTGGATCATTACCAAAGAGCACAATTGCTGGATCTATAGTAGGATCATGTTTAGTTTTGTGAGAAATCACCAAACTGTTTTACAAAGTGGCTGTACCATTTTGCATTCCCACCAAAAACTCACAAGAGTTTCCATTGTTCTACATCCTGGGTCACATTTGTTGTCAGTGTTTTGTATCTGGGCCATTCTAGTAAGTTTCAGTGGTATTCCATTGTTGTTTTAATTTGCATTTCCCTGAGACCTAAAAAGTGGGGCATCTTTCTTCTGCTTATTTGCCATCTGTGTATCTTTTTCTGGTAAAGTGTTCAGGTCTTTGATACATTTTTAAATTGCAATATTCATTTTTTTTATTGTTGAGTTTAAGTGTTCTTTGCATATTCAGTTCTTTATCAGATATTACTCTGAAAAATATTGTCTTCCAATCTGTACCTTACCTTTGCATTCTCCATATTGTCCTTCACAGGAAAGAAAATTGTAATTTTAATTAAGTGCAGCTTGCCAGTGCCTTCTTTTATGGGTCATGCCTTTAATGTTGTATCTCAAAAGTCCTCACCACCTCAGGGTCACGTAGGTTTTCTCTTATGGTATCTTATGGGAGTTTTATAATTTTGTGTTTTACATTTAGGTCTGTGATTCATTTTTAGTTGATTTTCTGAGGGGTGTAATATCTGTGTCAGTATCCATTTTTTTTTCATGCCCAGTTGTTCCAGAATCATTTGTTGAAAAGAGTTTGTGACATAGCTTATATATGGGATCTAAAAAGGCAGACTTACAAAAACAAAGAGTAAAGTGGTGGTTACCAGAGGATGTGGGGTGGAAAATAGGATAGGTGATTTTTTTTAAAGGTGAAAACTTACAAGTCGTAAATAAGCCCTAGGAATCTAATGTACTATATATTGAATACAGACAACAATATTGTATTATAACCATCAAACTCAGTAAAAGAGTAGAACTTAATTATTCCAACTAATAAAATGGAGGAATCATTATGTAACATGATAGAGCTGGTAAAAATTGCTACAGTGACAATCATTTTATAGTATATAAATATATCTAATTAACATGTGGTACATCTTAAATTTATACAGTGTTACATATCAAATATATTTTAATAAAAAAGACTATTGTCACATTGTATCACCTTCGAACTTTTGTCAAAGATCAATAACTATATTTATGTGAGTCTGTTTCTGAATATTCTACTATGTTCCATTGATCTGTTTGTTCTTTTGTCAATATCATGTTGTCTTGATTACTGTAGTTTATAGTAAGTCTTAAAATTAAATAATGTCAGTCTTCCCATTTTCCCTCTTCTTTAGTATTGTGTTGGCTACTCTGGGTCTTTTTCCCTTTCATATAAACTTTAGAATCATTTTCTGGATACGCACAAAATAACTTGCTTGGATTTTGATTGGGGTTTCATTGAATCTATAGTTCTGGTTGAGAAGAACTAATATCTTGACCCAAGAGAGTCTTTATCCATGAACATGGAATACCTCTCCACTTATTTAGATATTCTTTGATTTTGTTCATCCAAATTTTATCATTTTCCTTATATAGATCCTGTAATTATTTTGCTAGATTTATACCAAATGTTTTTCATTACTGGTATAATGGTAAGTCATTTACTTTTGTGTATTACCTTTATATCCTGCTACATTGTAATTTTTCATAAACTTCCAGAAATTTTTTGCTGATCCTTTCAGATTTTCTACATAGACAATCACCAGTGAACAAAGATACTTTTCTTTCTTCCTTCTCAAACTACATACATTTTGTCTCCTTTTGTTGTCTTACTGCATTAGCAAGAATTTCCAGTACAATGTTGAAATGGAGGAGAGTGACTAGGCAACATTATTGCCTTGTACCTGATATTGTAATAAAGATTTTATTTTCTTACCATTAAGTATGATATTAGCTGTAAGTTTTCTGTAGATTAAGTTGAAAACATGCCCTGTATTCCCGGGTTTACTAAGAGATTTCTTTTTTTTTTTTTTTTTTTTTTATAAATCAATGTTGGCTCTTGTCGGATGTTTTATTCTGCATTAATTAATATGATAATAAGTTTTCCCTTTATAACCTATTGACGTGGTCAGTTATATTAATTGGTGTTCAAATGTTGAACCTGGAATAAATCTCACCTCATTTTGACATATAATTCTTCATATACATTTTGGATTGGATTTTCTAATATTGTGTTAAGTATTTTTACATATATATATATCCATGAGAGATATTCTGTAGTCTGGTTTCTGTAGTAAAGTAATGCTGCCTTCATCAAATGAATTAGTATATTCTCTACTTTTCCCTTCTGAAAGAGAATGTAAAGAATTGGCATAACTTCTTTCTTAAATATTTGATGGAATTCGTCTCTGAACCTAACTGGGCATGATAATCTTTGAAGATATTATTAATTATTGATTCATTTCTTTAATGGGATGGGCCTATTTGGATTATCTATTTTTATGTGAATTTTGGCATATTGTGTATTCCAGGGAATTAGTACATTTCACCTAGGATATCAAGTCTGTGCACAAAGAATTGTTCTTTGTATTTCTCTATTATCCTTTTAATGTCCATGGGTTCTCTATAATGGTGTTTCTTCTCTCGTTTCTGATATGATAATTTGCATCCTGTCTCTCTCTGGTGGTGGTGGTAGTGGTGGTGGTGGTTGTTGTTGTTAGCTGGATAGAGGATTGCCAATTTTGTTGTTTTCAAAGAAAGGCTTAGGTTTTGATGATTATCTCTATTCTTTCTACTCTAATTCTTAGGTGTTTTTTTTTTTTCTTTCTGCTTACTTTAAACTTAATTTGCTCTACTTTTTCAAGTTTCTTAAGGTGGAAACTTAGATGATTAATTTAGATCTTTACTTTCTAAAATGTAGACTCAATGCCATACATTTTCCTTCATGTACTACTTTTACTGAATATCAAATTTCAGAAATTATATTTTCATTTTTGCTGAGTTCAAAATATTTTTAAATTTCTCTTGACATTTCTTTTACTCGTGTGTTATATGAGAATTGAGATGTTTAATCTCCATGTAATTGTATTCACCAGTTATATTTTTTGTTGCTTTCTATTTTAAAATTTCTCAGTACTCTGAGAGCATACGTGCATGGTTAATATTATTTTAATTTCGTTAAAAAGTGTCTTATGGCCCAGAATATAACCTGTCTTGGTGAATTTTCCATGTGAACTTAAGAAAAGTGTGTATTTAGTGGTTGCTATATAGTCTGTAGATATCTGTTGTATCCACTTGATTGATGGTGTTGTTGAGCTCAACTGTGTCCTTACTGATTTTCTTCCTGCTTTCTGGTTCTTTATGAAAGAAGAGTGTTGAATTACTCAACTATGACAATGGGTTCATTTGCTTCTCCTTGCAGTTGTGTCAGGTTTTGAGTAACACAGTTTGATGCTCTGTAGTTAGGCACATGCATATTAAGGATCATTATGTCTTCCTGGTGAATTAACCCTTTCATTTAAAGTGTGCTCTGCCTAAAATTAATATAGCTTCTTCTGCTTTACTTTGGTTAGTATTAACATGATATATTTTCTTTATCCATTTACTGCTAAACAATAAATAATTTATATCTAGAATTGGTTGTTTCTTTTAGCCAATATGTAATTGGGTTGTAGTGTTTGGTCTCTTCTCTCAATCTCTATCATTAAATTGGTGCATTTACACAACTGACATTTAAAGTGATCATTGCTATAGTTGGATTAATAAGTATCTTGTTACTGTTTTTTTTAAATTTTCATTAAGTTTTCATTTTAATTCCATTATAGTTAACATACAGTATTATATTAGTTTAAGGTATACAATTCAGTGATTCAGCAATTCTATACATTACCCAGTGCTTATCATGACAGGTACTTTTGTTTTGCTCCTACTTCTTGTTTTCCACTATTTTTGTCTTTGCTTGTTTTAATTGAGGACTTTGATTGGTTCTGTTTTCTCTCTTTTATTTATTTATTTACTAAAGAGAGAGAGAGTGCACAAGCAGGGGAGGGACAGAGGGAAGGGAAGAAAGAAAATCCTCAAGGAGACTTCCTGCAGAACACAGAGTAGGATACAGGGCTCAGTCCCTGGACCCTGAGATCATGATTTGATCCCAAACCAGGAGCATGACACTTAACCAATTGAGCCACCTAGGTGCCCCTGTTTTCTCTTTTTTATTAACAAATCAATTGTAGTTAAAAAACAAAACAAAACACCCTTTTAATGGTTTTCCTAGAGGTTGCAATATATCTTTATAACTAATCCAAGTCCACTTTCAAATGCTACTATATGACATCATGGATAATGTGAATACCTTTTAGTAAAATAATAAAAATAATAATAACAACAACAATAATATAATGTAAATTCCTATCTCCCATCCCTTGTATTATTGCTCTCATTCATTTCATGTATACACAAATGCCTATGTTTAAATACATAATAAATAAGCATAAATAATTGAACACAATATTTTTATTTTGAACAAATTATCTGTTAGAACAATTGGATGAAATAAAAGTGTTTGTTTTGCATTTTCTTTTTCTTCTTTGATGTTCTTCCTTTCTTATGTACATTTGAGTTTCTGATTTTCCTTCTTTATGAAAAACATGCTAATATTTTTTGCAAGGCAGGTCTACTCTCAACAAAGTACTTTAATTTTTGTTTGTCTAAGAAAGTCTTTACTCCTTTTTCACTTTTGAAGGATAACTTCAGAGGGTATAGAATTCTTCATCGGCAGTTTTTCTCTCAACACTTTAAATATTTTATTCCATTTTTTTGTTTGCATGGTTTCTGAGGCAAATGGGATGTAATTCTTATGTTTGTTCCTCTAGAGGTATTTATTTATATCTGGCTTCTTTCAGGATAACTCTGGGACTGGAGTTTATTTTGTGAGGAAATTTAGGTTGCTGATCAATTACTTAATGATTTTACAAGGACTGATAATTTTCTGTTATTTTTCGGTTTTGATAACTGATTTCCCTAACATTTGTCCATTTTGTTAGAATTTTAAAATATATGGTCATTAAGGTTTTCATTGTGTTATGTTACTTTCTTCTTAAGGTCAATAATTCCTAGTTATTTTTCTTCCCTGATAATTATTAATCTGTTTGTTATAAGCTTGCTTTTTAAAATAATTAATTTTCTTTTAATCTTAGATTATAATTTCCCTGAGTTTAGAATTTTAGATTGACACCTATTTTTCAGTGTATGGAAAAATCTTCTGTGATTTTCATTTTTCTTCTACTACTGAGAAGTGAGCTACTTCTCTATGTAACATTATGAGTCTGTGGATATAATTTTTCTTTTAATCTGGTTACTTCTAAAGTAACCATTTTACTGGTGATCATCAGTATCACTAAAATATATCTGTTTGAATTTTGTTCCATTAAATTATTTGCAATAATAAATTTCAAGTTCCAATCTTATTTTACAGAACACAGAACTTCAGGGGTTTGGTTGCTTTGTTTTGTTCTGTTTTCCATTTAAAAAAAAATTTGTCTTGAGGATTAGATATCCTAGGAACTGGCTAATCTTATTCCCAATTATAAAAACAAAAATAAAACCCCAGATTTCTCAAAATATGTAAGTATTATCACACTATTCTCTATGCCTAAAAATGTCTTTTTTAAAAGAACTATTTCAAACTCAACATGATCAAAACCTACTCATAATTCAGATGCACTTCTCTAATTTTCTTATCTCTCACTTGGGATTGACCTTAGAAATCACTATTTCCCCCACAGTACTTGAACAGATTGTCATTTACTATTGTTATTCATTAATAATAGTAAATAAAAACCTACTGTAGTGCAGAGAGTGTGTGGTAGAAACAGGCAACAAGCAATAAAAATAAATAAGTTATATAATATATTAGAAAGCAATAAGGGTTCTAGGGAAAATTTAAACAGTGAAATATATATGGTAAAAAAATAAACAAGAATCAGATATAGAATTAGAATTCTAAATGGGACTGTCAAGGAAGGACCTGATGGAGGTGATATTTGAGCTGTCTGTTGGAGGTGGTGAGACCATAAGCCATGCAGATGTACAGAGAGTATATTTTAGGCAAAGAAAATAGCATAGGCATAAATCTTGAAGCAGAAACACTCGTGATGAATTTCAAGAACAATAAGGAGGTAATTGCAGATGGAATTAAGTAGGGAAGAAGAAAAATAATGGTTATAAAAAGAATGACTTATGTTTTATGTTTTGTGAGCTATTTTAATGACATTGCATTTTAATAAGTGAGTTGGAAAGACTTGCTTTATAAAGAGATCTAGAAAACATTTTAAATTAAGTGGAAAAATATAACTTCTCAAAATGGGTATTATGTATCCAAAAGAGTAAATAGAAGTAAAATTATAGCTTTATATATTTATGTTACCAGAAAAGGAGGATTTTTAAATCAGGGCTATACCTTTATATTTTTAGGAATAAGAAAAAGAAGAGGAAATTAAATGAAAGAAAATAATGAAAAATAAGCTAATGGTTCTTAGAGGAATTAACTTAGCCATTGTTTCTATAATAAGATTAGTGACATTGATAAATACCTAGCTAAAAAATGAGTGAGAAAACACAAAACATTAAAATCAGGAATGAGAGACGATTTCCAAAACAGATTAAGGATATTAAAAATGTAATAAATATTATGAACAACTCTATTTCAATAAATTTTGAAACTCTGATGAAATAGTTAAATTTATAACAAACCAATTTACCAAAACTGACACAAGAAGAAGTAGAAAATTTAAAACTTTTTATTAAAGTAATCAATAGAATTTTTAATAAAATGGCTTTCTTCAAAGGAAACTTTAGGTATAGGTAATTATACTGCTGAATTATATTCAATACTTAAGGAGGAAATACATCAAATTTTACGCTACTTTTAAACTTCTTCAGAAAATAAGAAGGAGGGGCGCCTGGGTGGTTCAGTGGGTTAAAGCCTCTGCCTTCAGCTCAGGTCATGATCCCAGGGTCCTGGGGTCGAGCCCCGCATCGGGTTCTTTGCTCTGCATGGGGCCTGCTTCCTCCTCTCTCTCTGCCTGTCTCTCTGACTACTTGTGATCTCTGTCTGTCAAATAAATAAATAAAATCTTAAAAAAAAAAAAAAAAGAAAATAAGAAGGAGATACTTTTCAGTTCATTTTAGAAGGTTATCATTATTCTGGTGACAAACCTGACCTAGATATTACAAGAAAATAAAATTAAAGAACCACAACCATCAAGAAAATAGCCATAGAAATTCTTAATGAAATATAACGTTCAAATCCAACAATATAAACAATAGATAACATATCGTGCTCAAATATGATTTAATTTAAGAATATATAAGGAGGTTTAACGTTGAAAAATAGTCTAATTCAACACAATAGAATAAGAGAGAAAATACATAATTTATCATTCTGATAAATACAGAAAATGCACTTGACAAAATTCAACATCTAATACCTATTTGTCTTAAAAATATGAAGCAAATTAGGAATAGCAGAACTTCCTCCACTATTAAAGTACATATATGAAACATGTATAGCTGGTATTATACATGTCAATATTAGCATGTTTATACTAAGATTGAGAACAAAATTACAAAAGTAAGATGTTTTGTTTTATTTGAGAGAGAATGTGTGCACAAAATCTGGGGTGGGTTTGGGGACAGCACGTGGAGGGAGGGGGAGAGAGAAAATCTTAAGTAGGCTTCGTGCCCAGCCCAGAGCCCACACCAGGGCTCATTCTCTCAACGCTGACATCACAGCCTGAGCCAAAATCAAGAGTTTGATGCTTAACCAACTGATTCACCCAGGCATCTCCAAAATCTCAGTTCTAACTCCCATCTCTTCAGTATTGTTTCTTGCCAGTGTACTTGATATAGTAAAAAAAAATAATAATAATAACAATAATAATAATAAATAAAAAATAAATAAGTAAATAAATGAAGGAGTGGAGATAAAAATTTCAGAGGAAAAATACAACTGTTTTTATTCACACATGACATGATTAACTGCATGGAACTTCCCCAGTAATTTACATAGTAGTTTCAAACTGGAAACACCTAAAATGTGCATCAATAGGTGTTGAGAGACGTTCTCCCTGGTTGTTCTGCATGTCTTAAGGAAGAAATATATCAAATTTTGCACTGCTTCTATGTAGTGTACTTTTACTTTGCGTGCTTTTATGTCTTATATCAGCTTTTGTTCTGGACTTTTTCAAAGATATTTGTGTAGAAAAGTCTTGGGATGCAGAGACAGTGCCTCACTGCAGGGTAGAGGACAGATGTATTTTCTGTTTATCATAATAAAGATAATACATCTCCAAGGAGAAGATTGAGCAGGTTCCCTAGCATCTGTACCCACATCCAGATCATGCCCCAGGGGATTTGGAGGTGGATCAAGAAAAATTGATACAAACGTGAATTTCATGCCTCTCCTCTGCCATGAGTAATAAAGTGCTTTCTCTCCGACCCAGGACTCTTTTAGTCCTGTCAGCACTTATGAAACTGGGACAAGCTAATTCATTAGCTTATAAGGAGGGTAAAATCTCTTTTTCCATTTCCTGACACTGATAGAGTGGATAAGCCAGGTGATATTTATATAATCAAATATTATTTAGCAATTAGAGAGAAACAAATGGATAATACATTCAGCAACAGAGATGGCTCTCGAAGAGCACACAAATGTCTGCAGATAGTGAGATGAATGTGTGTAATACAGCTGGTAACACTGTAGCAATGGAAATCAGATCTTTTGTCTCCTACAGTGGTGACTTTGGGCTTTGACTGGAAACCCACAGGAGGGAGCTTTCTGTGAGAGAAATAGCTTGTACCGTGATTGGAATGCTAACTCATGGATGTAAACGTTTGCTGAACCTCATTAAATTGTACATTTTGGATTTACTGCTTTTATCTCAATGGAAAAGAGTATTAAAATGTCTGGGGTCTACCTTAAAAGTCTGGCATACCCCATATTTTGCCACCATTATACTCCTCTCCAGGGCTGGTTTTCGTTTCTACTTATTTTTTGACCTGCGGAATTAGAGGGCTCCCTCTTGATTCAACTAGAGTTTGTGAAACTTCCCTTTATTAGGCTTTCTACTCCCCAATGCAAATTAAATAAGCTTTGACAAAAGTCAAGATTCTCTGCATTCCTTTGTTTGGCATGACAGCTGGCTAAACACGCCCAGCTTTGTGTCTATGAATAGTTCATCCCGGATCCTCCTCGGACTTTACAAAGAGTTTGCAAAGACAGACGTAATGGTGACATTTTATAAAGAATTAGAGAGAGATTTGGATTCACCAGCATTTTGTTGCTTTTTGGGGATCCACTTTGCACTTGCTGTGATCTCTTAAGTACTCATGTTCTTTCTGCAGCTTTACAAAATGCTCTGAACAAGATGGAGAAGTAGTGACACTGGAGACGGTTTTTATTTTTTAATTTTTTAAAAGATTTTATTTATTTATTTGACAGAGATCACAAGCAGGCAGAGAGGCAGGCAGAGAGAGAGGAAGGGAAACAGGCTCCCCGCTGAGCAGAGAGCCTGATGTGGGGCTGGATCCCAGGACTCTGAGATCATGACCTGAGCTGAAGGCAGAGGCTTTAACCCACTGAGCCACTCAGGTGCCTCTGGAGATGGTTTTTAGAGGTCAGTCTAAAATTAGGTCCATTTACTAGAGTAGAAATAGACATACCGTACTAGATGGTGATAACATTAAGTGCACATTGGTAGCGTTTCCGATACACATTACCACACAATAAGTTAGATCAATTTCACCAGCTTTACCCATGCTTTGATTTCAGACTGCATTGTGGAAGGGCCAAAACGTACCTCCCTTTGTTTCTTAGACACCTGAATTCACACAGAAAGTAGCAAGTGCAGCAATTTTATTTTCCCAAAATAGCAGCATTCAGTCGGAGTGCTCTAAGATGTTGATTCCAAGAACCTATTAAAAAAGTCTTCAGAGAATTAAATTATGTTTAAATTGAATGAGTGTCATTTTCCATGGCCTTGCCTTGTCCATCTCACCCTGGTTAAGCTGAGTGCAATAACCTGTGGGAGCTCTGGTCACAGGTTGAGTGTCACACTAATGATCTCAGGTCAGAACGTGCATTTTCATCTGAGATACACTTAAGCCTCTGGTATTTCAGTCTTCAAAAGCTCTTAACACAATAGGAGTTCTTAACCTTACATGATGTATTTTTTTTATTTTTAAATCCTTATCTCTCCTGTTTGACAGGCAAAGGTCCTGTGCCTGGGTCATTTTCTGTGACTTTCTTGTTCTTCCTAAATGCCCAGCAAGTGGCAGGCAACATTTACCAGGTCACTCTGACCTTCATGTGCAAAGTAGTTTTTCTCTAGTGAAGGCGGGGAGGCGGGGGGGTTCAGGTGGACCCAAGGATGCTTGCTAAACCATTGCCAAGTTTAAACCCTGTAGGTAAGGAAAATGTTTTAAAGTTGCGCTGAGGTTCACCTTCAAACTCCATGGTTTAGGTGAATCCAGATTTGACATATTCTCTTGATATAATAAATTATGCCCTGGAGATTTTTCAAAAAGCACTGTTAGAAGTATCTTTCTATGTTTTGTGTTAAAATAAATTTCCATAATTCATTGCCTCGGCACCAACTGTTAAAAATAATGGGAAGAATAATAGCAATGGCAGGGCAGGAGACTAATCGACGTAGCAAGTATAATTAGTGCTGTGTGGGAAAGTGCCAGCGTGGGCAAGGAACAGCTCTCCAGTAAATAAGCTGTATTTATTACTCCGTGTACTTCCTCAGCCACTAACATGTGTTCTTACAATGTGTTCATATTAAAAAGGGATTAATTTCCTATTTCAGTTTCTCTCTCTTAACTTTTGAAGGAACTGCTTATGGTGAGTTCAGAATTTCACCAAGGCATTGGTGAGACGTTGCT
This sequence comes from Taxidea taxus jeffersonii, assembly GCA_003697995.1. Classification (NCBI taxonomy): domain Eukaryota; kingdom Metazoa; phylum Chordata; class Mammalia; order Carnivora; family Mustelidae; genus Taxidea; species Taxidea taxus. The sequence continues at coordinate 4,052 of ML103716.1, read as the reverse complement.
GGCTTACCCACAGCTGCCCCCTTCAAATATGATTTTTTTCTGTCTCTAGGATGTGGCCTTCAGTACCTTAGCATCCAAACTCTGATGTTGACAGACCACAGGAAGAGAGAGGAGATCTATGTCTTAGAACCCATGCATACTAGCCAGAATCAACCTGTCAATGAATATTGAATATATTAATATAATATTAATAATACAATAATATAATAACGGTACTGTTATTTCATCAGTTTATACTAGGAAGTAGGAAAAGTAGCATGTTTATTTGCAAGACCAGTTACTCCCTTACTGGGGACAACATGCATGGAAAAAAATCAAGAAAAAACATAAAATTAAAAGAAAAAAATCATAAAGTTGGTAGAAAGTGAACAAGAGCAATGAGTTATTTATGGAACTGAAATGGTTAGTGTTCTCACCTTTATAACCTAAAAAGACTTGATATACACAGTGCGATATTCAAAGCTTATGGGCTGATTCCCTGTCCATTGTGTAGTGTTTAAATAGATATGCACAGTATTCACGTCGAGGTTTCTCATTATTTTATAAATGTCCAGCCCTTACTAATTATTTTTCTTTCTGTTTGATATGTTATTTTCCTAAATATTTTGTTGCCCCCAAGTCATGAAGTTATTGCTGTCGCTGGAGTCTACACACCTGCTGTGGCCACTACCCGAGCTCTCATTCGGCTGTTGCAGCCACAACGGAGACCTTGTAGAAATGAGCCTTGTTGCTGGGGCACCTGGCCTCTCACAGACACTCTGTTACAGTCACTGTTGCCCTCTGGACACCTCCTTGGAGGGTAGGATGGCCTCCCCCTCTGTTCTGCCTCCCAGTATCACAGTGTCCCATCCCACTCCAAGTCTGAGAAAAATAGGTGGCAGGATTTGATCCTCGAGGCACCCACGGGAATATAGATGGGCGGCGTTTGGAGCTGAGGGACCCTTGACATTCTCTGATACAAGGCCTTGCTCGTAATTGGGATGAGAAACTATGAGAATTGGTTGTATCATCATGGTTGAGGAGGGTCCTTGACAGATTTTAGACATCCCTGTCAGGGCTTAAAGAAGTCATTGATTTGTTAAGAAGGACAAGGCAAATAATACATTTTGAGTGTAAAGGGTTTAATGTAGAATTAGGGGCTTAAATGATTTCGGAAGAGTGGGAGGAACAAAAGCCAAGGAAGGTGCCGCTAAAGATTATGGAAGCTGGTGCTCAAGGGCAGGGAATCTAGCGACCAAGATTTCGACCAAAAACAGTAAAGAAGATAGTTCTCAGAGTTGTCACAAAGTTGTTGCCATTCTCAAAACAAAGCAGAACAAAACTGAGTTGTTCTCACTAGCCGCCTCAGCTTGGAAGACAGGTGGCTTCTGAGAGCTCCCCACCCAGCTGTCAGGAATCTCACTTTGCCCACATATGGCTGCAGTGGCCTCTGGAGAACGTTGGTTTCCTTTTTTTTTTTTCCTGTCTTTTAAATGTCACACAAATTCTTCTCATTGGCAAACTCCATCCCAGGTAAAGGATTCTAGAAAATGCAGCCCCTGGTTTTTCCACTCACTACAAGGAGCCGTGGAAATGGTGGTGATGTTGTGTTGCCAACAGATCACCCAGCACTGGGCTGGAGTAGGGTCCAGACCATGGGCATTTATGTTTGTACCCATCTGTGTGTGTCTGTACTTAAGTCTGCATGTGTAAGAGCTTGCCTGCTTTGTGAGTTCTCACCCTAGCTTAAAGTAAAACTTTTTAACCTAAGTCTAGTTTTCTCCCACTAAAATATACCCATGGATGGTTTCAGTCTCCATTCAAATGACTTGTTCTCAAGGATCATACATCAATATTATTACTGGGATTTTAAAAGGAGTTGAGGGGCACCTGGGTGGCTCAGTCAGTTAAGCGTCTGCATTGGGCTCAGTTTGTGATCGCAGGGTCCTGGGATTGAACCCTGTGTCCGGCTCCTTGCTCAGCAGGGAGCCCTACTTCTCCCTCTGCTCCTCCCCTTGCTTGTGTTCTCTTTCTCTCTCTCAAATGAATAATTTTTTTTTTAAAAGTATAAAAAATAAAAATAAAGGAGAGTTGAATCTGCCACAGAGTCAATGTAGAAAGGATTTCCAGGCACTATCTTCCTTAGAAAATCCTTGATAAATGGTAAGAACTGTACATAAGTACCATATATATACATATATATGTATATATACACACATGCACACACATATATCACATATCATATATGATACATATGTGAGAATTCACATATATATGTTATGTATATCTATATGTGTGTGTGTATGTATACCTTTTAACATACAATGTTTTTTGAAAGTGGAATACTGAAAAACTAAACTCTAATTACATAGTCGGCAGCCTTCCACAACTTTTGACAGAAATTGTCAGTGTGTTTCAAGGAAAGCCTTTAAGTTATGTGTATGTAATTAATGCTGATTTGACTGGCCAACATGTCGGTTTTCTTTACAGGCAAGTGAAAGAAACCGAGCTTACCCAAGCTTATTTCTCAGGAGTCAAACTTCAGTGACTAAAGATTTACACCCTGAGATGCATTTCAAAAGAGAGAAATTATTATTGAGGGACTGTTTCTACCCAAACGTCTTCATTTATGTCTCTTTTATTGCTCACCTGTGGCTATGGAATTTTATTTTCTCTTTTTCTTTTGTCAGGTTAAAAAAAATAATATATAAATAAAGAGAAAAAGAAAAGGCTTGGGAATCTCTTCTCTTGAGTGGCCTTCCTTATCTGAGTGTTCATACCCACATTAAAGGAAGCTGTCCCAGTTTACATGTAAACAGAACAAATATCTGTCTTTCCTATTCAGGATGGATTCTATTTTTAAGCATAAACCCCTTTGAAACCAATTAATACTAGGTATCTGACCTACATATCAGATTCTGAACTCCTTATTCTGTTTTTCTCCTTTTTGTTTTTAAAGCAACACAGTTGCTCTTAGGTCTTTGTATCGATTTCATGGGTAATTTTCTCAGTGTGTATGTATTATTTGAAACAGATTTCCAAAAAGCTCTTTAACCAGTATTTTTACCCTACTAAATACTTTTTTATCGCTTCCCATAATGCTGGAGTAGATTTATATATTTGAGCTGGCAATGTAAAATGTCTCTAGACACATATGTTGATCCCACAGTAATTTCCCATATTCTTCTTTCAGAGAAGTTGTGAAGGGGGAAAAAGTAGTTCTCCTCTGTTCCTATGTTCTAGATATGTGTCCTTTTGTTGTTGTTTTCTTCTGGCCTCTGTATTCTGTGTCTTTTCCAACTGAGGACCATTCCTCTGTGATCTTACTTTTGGGTGTCTTTTGTTGTAACCTTCGTGTGGATAAAAATCATCACATTTAGATTGGTTCCATCTCTGGGTCTCTGCATTTTATTTTATTTTATTTTTTAAGACTTTATTTATTTATTTATTTATTTATTTATTTATGGGTGGAGGGGCACAAAGGAAAAGGGAGAGCTAGAATCTCTGGGCTGAGCATGAAGCCTGATGAAAGGCTTCGTCTTCCATTCCTGAAATCATGACCTGAGCTGAAATCAAGAGTCAGAGGTTTAATCAACTGCCTGCATCTCTGCATTATAAAAGAAAACCTTCTTCTTTTTTTTTTATTTTTTTTTTAATTTCAGTGTTCCAGAATTCATTGTTTATGCACCACACCCAGTGCTCCATGCAGTACCTGCCCTCCATAATACCCACCAGCAGCCTCACCCAACCTCCTATCCCCCTGCCCCTCCCAAAACCTCAGATTGATCATCACATTGTCCTTCTTTAAAAAAAGAAAAGAAAAAGAAAAGTTGGCCGTGTTGTAAATAAAAGTTTTAAAGGGATACTCATCCTTTTATCTTTCTTTGAACATTCAGTAGAGCAGAAATTTTACTGAGTCACCTTGATGATCACAGGATATTATTGAACAACATGCTTTTTAAATTCTAGAATGATTCTAGGAATTTTATGGTTTCTTTGTAGGATTGTAATGATGTAGACTAACCCAGGGGCCTTATGTCTAACTATGTATCTGCTCTTGATATCTTTACATT
>RCUC01138651.1:0-24434 GCA_003697995.1 Taxidea taxus jeffersonii | reverse complement strand
ATAAATAAATAAATAAATAAATAAATAAAATTAAGAAAACTTTGGCTTTTGGATTTATACATTGTAAATAGCTATAGTTATGATTTTTCAAATTAGAGAAATGGTGATTCTGAGCACAAATTCTTTCTCTTTCTGCCCTGGTAGGATTTTGAACATGGTGACTAGGCAAGGGGCTCTTTGGGCTAATACTCTAGGTTCTCTGGGTAAGTAGAGATCTCACTTAATAATAAATCATTAATGCAAAGAAAGAATGTATATTTATCATGAACAGTTTGATCAAAATTCTGGCCTCAGGATATTAAAAATTATAGTTAAATCTACTGTGATGAATAGTGTAGATAATATTTAGGAAAAGACTGACCAATATAACAAAGTAATACTAATACCATTTCTCAGTGTTTTAAAAGTCTTTTTTAATATTACGTAGTTCTCCTGTCCAAGCAAGTTACCAAATCATGTTTTAAGTAGGTAGAAAATCCAGATAATTTAGGTCCAAGTCAAATGCCTTTGTATATTTGGAAAGGTTCAGCGGTCCTATAGTAAGATATGATTAATTCATCCTTCTTCGTATGTTTTCCTAATAGCCCATTCAGCATTCCCTTACCTCAGAAATTTCCCAGACCTAATTTCCAGAGTTGCAATAGGGCCTTTGTAGATAATAAAGACATTTGTAGTTCTAAGCAAAGGGTCATTTAGTAGGACTTAGGACCAATTATCATATTATATTGTTTATGAATGACTCTTTTGATTACTCATGGCTTTTAATAATTATACTACCTGTGGTACCTACGCTCTAACAGCTGAGAGTGTTTATGTAAATTAGTTGAAAGTCTGAAAATCTTTTAATGGTGGCAGATTAAGTAAAAGAAAATGCAAACATCTTATTGAAAAAATAGAAGAGGCAACTGTTGTGAGAGAATAATATCCCAGCTTTGCCATGGGATTTGGAAGCAGTACATTTTTCCTAGGAAATGACTGCTTCCATATCCTGCTCATGTCACCTTTGCTCCCACCCCATACAGAGTCACCCTTCTTTGTTTCTGTTTGGATGCTTATATACCTTGTCAGCCATCCTGGTCTGTCCAGGGACAGTCTTCGTTTAGCACTGTGGATCTCATGCTCCAGGAAACTCAGTCGTGGGTGAACTGGGACAGCCAGTTGCCTTGGGTGTTCCCTTGTGTAATATGATCAGTCACAATGTTCTGCTCAAGTTCAGTTGCCTTGTGTGCTCCCAATGTAATATGATCAATCACAATGTTCTGCTCAAGTTCAGTTTCAGTTAAAGTTGAAATGGTAAGAGCCTTCATAGAAGTATAAGAATATCACAACAGAGGATTTGTAAGGCAGAGTTTGGTGTAATATTGATGGGTCAAACATGGTATAATTTTGAGAAAGTATAAGGAAAAGGATTACTAGGAATCTTTACAGGCATGGGAGAAAGGTAGTTTGGGGGAACATTTTGTTAAAACTAAATAGTGCTAGTGTTACAGTTTTTTTACATGGGCTGGAACCATACCTCAAATTTTAAGTTAACGTTTCTCTTACAGTAGAAATGTATGTGTTTTTGTTTCTAAATCCAAAGTATAGCTATTATGAATAAAATATAAGTGAAGATTAAAAGTATTTCTCCTGGGGCTCCTCAGTGGTACTTTTAATAATTAGCTACTATTCCTGTTTCTTCAGGAGCTTTCCAAAGATTTTCTTCGCATATCCCGAGTTGTACACACATGTCCTTGCTTTACATGCTAGTGAATGTAGTTTTTCTTGCCATTTTTTTTTTTTTGGAGTATGCGGTATTTCATTATATGGAAAGTCTGTTTTTATTTGGTGCCAGGCTTTTCCTGTTACAAATAGTATTCCAGTAACCATTCTTTATGTATCTTTGAATGCTTGTAGAATGTCTGTAAGATATATTTCTCTAAGTATAATTGCTGTACTGACATTTAATTTCTTATTACTGATCAGTTCCATTTTCCCTGTAGCTTTGCTCTATAGTGCATTTGGTGTCATCATTGAGAAAACACGAGGTGCAGAAGATGACCTTAACACCATAGCAGCTGGAACCATGACAGGCATGTTGTATAAATGTACAGGTAGGTACTACTGAATGAAGGAGCTCTCTCTCAATATACTTTGAAGTGAAGTATGCTTTAAAAACTAAGTATCCACAGTTTTCAAAGGATACTTGACACGTTTTTTGCAGTATAATGGAGCGTTGTCTAAAACCTAATAGTTGTTTTGAGTTTGGGATTTTGTTTTGGTTTTTTATTTTGATAAAATATACAAAACATAAAATTGACCATCTGACCTATTTTTTAAGTGTAAGTTCAGGAATGTTAAGTTAATATATACATTGTGGAATATCACCACCATCTAACTCCAGAAATTCTCTTCGTCTTATGAAACTGAACTCTAGGGACGCCTGGGTGGCTCAGTTGGTTAGGTAACCGCCTTCAGATCAGGTCATGATCCTGGAGTCCTGGGATCGAGTCCCGCATCGGGCTCCCTGCTCGGCAGGGAGTCTGCTTCTCTTTCTGACCCTCCCATTTCTCATAATCTCTCTCTCTCATTCTCTCTCAAATAAATAAATAAATAAAATCTTTTTTAAAAAGTATTTAAAAAAAAGAAAAAAGAAACTGAACTCTGTAGCCATTAAACAGAAACTCCTCATTTTCCCCTTCTTTTAGCCCTTGGTAACCACTGTTCTACTTTCTAACTATAAATCTGAACTCTGGGGTACTCTAGCTCTGTAAGCAAAATCATATAGTATTTGTCTTCTTATGACTGGCTTTTCACATGTAGCATTATGTCCTCAAGTTCATCCATGTTGTAGCATCTTCAGTATTTCCTTTTCAAGGCTGAATAAAACTCCATTGTATGTATCTACCCCATTTTGTTTATCCATTCATCTGTCAATGGATAGTTGGATTGCTTCCACTTTTGACTGCTGTGACTAATGCTTCCATGATGGGTGAACTAAATACAACTCAACTTTGGAAAAATAATCAGAACCCTAAGAGTTGAACCAAAATGACCTGCATGAAGATCAAATATCACCTTCTCCTCTGGGGTGGAAAACAAATTAACATTCACTGACTTATGATTATACTTTGAGCTATAAGCACTTACTATAACTTATTTAAAACTGTGAAATGATAATCATTACACCCCAGTTTAATAGATGAGCACAGTATTAAGATGACCTTTTTTCAAAAGGTCATATAAGTAGGGACAGGCCCAAATTTTTCAGCACATTTCTGCATTAAATAGCTTAAACTACATATGTTCTATACTCATGCTTTTGAGAATTAACTTCTGTTTTATTATGCATTAGACACAATTAACTGAATAAATCTGTTTTTTAGTAATTCCTCCATCATAATATCAGGTAGCATTTTTGCTTCATTTTTACTAGAAGAAAAGAAAAGACTCAACAGGATCATGAAATCCAAGATTTCCTGATATATCTGAGAGTAAGAGGTTTTTCCTATATTGAAAATGGACCAGGGGCACCTGAGTGGTTCAGTAGGTTGAAAATCCAGCTCTTGGCTTTGGCTCAGGTCATTATCCCAGGGTCATGGGACTGAGCCCCACTCTTACTCCATGCTCTGGGTAGAGTCTGCTTGGGATGATCTCCCTTTCCCTGTCCCCCATGTACATGTGTGTGCATGTTCTCTCCCTCTTTCTCTTTCTCTCTCTCTCTCTCTCTCTCTCTCTTAAATAAATAAATAAATCTCTTAAAAGAAGGAAAAAAGAGAAAGAAAATGGACCACATTTGGAATTTTATCCCTAAGAGCTCACAGTACTTGCAACACATTCGCACGTGTATACTTGCATAAATGGAGCTCCCAGGTAGAGTGAGACAGTAACTACCTTTTATGTCCACGTAGATGTTACCTTGGCATAGAAAAACCTTGTTAAAAATCTAGAAATAATTCTCAGAAAATCTTTGGGGTCAGACAGATGAATTTAAAACTTTAATTGGCACAGGGACACACTCAGCAAGAGTTCACCTGGCCCAAACTGGGTTTACAAAAGATCAAATTAATATTTAAAGACCAGATTTCACATAAAAATCTGGAATTCCAGCTTCTTTTGAATAAATGGAAAACACCAAGCTTACATTATTCACACTGGAAAATGCCTGGGGCTGAGTGGTGCTGTTTCTGTATTGGTTGGATGGACACTGAAGTTTCAGCTCATCCCGCTAGTCCCTGTGTTCTTCAGGGCAAGCCACTGTGGCATTTCCTGTGCTGAGGGCAGCCCGGAGTATAAGAATATACTGAATTATCATCTTGGGACATAATATGCATATTTAAAAGATAGAAAGGAAAAGGCCGAATGATTGATTTTGAAGGAAATGGGAGACTAGCTTTCTATGTCAAGGACTTCCTTGCAGTAATGGCATTTGTAACACAGTCAGACACCTGCCACATAAATTATAAAAGAGAAAGGCCTTGGTTCAGAAAAGAAAAAGCAAAAAAGACTATCCCTTAATTCTGTGTCAGGTGACAGTAGATTTCATCTTCCATTGCAGTTATGAAGCAGAGAGGAAGTTAATAATCTGCTGACCTAGAATTCCAATGTTGACTCATCTTTTTTGGCTGAACAATTTAAATTTAGCTCAACACATCAAAATCAGTCTACAAAGACAGATCAGTGTGTTTTACTGATTTCTGGTTTAGAATGAACTTAAGACAGCACAGAATTACAAATTTTGTATGGCAGAAATACAAATAGAACTTCCAACTTCTACATTCAGGAATTTGGAGTAGAGTTCAGGCACTCTTGGACTAGAGCCGGTATAAACTCCTAAGGACAGAAGTTTACATTTAGGGAATGGCTGATTATTGCCAACCTAAAACATTTCCAATGTATTTTTCAACAATAGAAATTAAAAATTTTTTTAAAAAATTTTATTTATTCATTTGACAGAGATAGAGATCACAAGTAGGCAGAGAGGCAGGCAGAGACAGAGAGAGGGGGAAACGGGCTCCCTACTGAGCAGAGAACCTGATGCGGGGCTCGATCCCAGGACCCTGGGATCATGACCCGAGCTGAAGGCAGAGGCCTTAAACTGCTGAGCCACCCAGGCACCCCAAAAATTAAAATTTAAAAAAAGTTTAAAATTAAACTAGTAGGGCTCAACATAGGTATGGAGCTACTTTAGTGGAAAGAAAAGTCTTGAGGAAAAATACATGAGAAAATGGATAGTTGTCAGACCAAAAAAGGAATAATTCTGAGGGGATGATTTTAGTTCATATCCAATACATGTTTAATGGATTTATGTAAATATTTTCAAAGGGTATGAAAAATTATGGCATATGAAAATCTGTTTAATAATGACCAGTGTTGGGGCTTCTGTGTGGCTCAGGTGTCTGCTTTCAGCTCTGGTCATGATCCCAGGGTCTTGGGATTGAGTCCTGCATTGGGCTCCATGTTCCGTGTGGAGTCTCCTCCCTCTTTGCCCTTCCCCCTGCTTGTATTCTCTCTATCAAATAATACCTTGAAAAAAATAGTAATGCCCAGTATTCTACCAAAACATGAACAGCTTTAGTTTTGCTATCATTCATAAAGTTAGGACTAATGTTTAAAAGGCTTTAAAGGTCATTTATCTGATATCAGGAATAGGGCATCAGAGACCAAAAGATACCAGCACCCCCTGTTCCCTCACAAAAAGTTCCTGCCTATTCATTCTGTGCCTTCCCTAAGAAGGTCGTCTTAGAACAGCAAACTAAATAAAAGTAAAAGGACATATAAGGACATTTCTTCGTATTAAGCAAATACCATCAGAGTTATTGTTAGTAGGTACTGTTTATCAGTGAATGCCAGGTCTTCAGAATGAAACTATACGTGCTAAAAGGACTTTCTTAACCGACTTTATTTGTATTACTGGCAGCAGTATTCTTCCCATAAACTAAAATACATATAACATGTGTAACAGGCAAAGGGCTAGCTGCTATAATATACAAAATATTTTGACAGATCACTTAAACCAATAATTTAATTAAAAAATGGAGTAGGGGGACGCCTGGGTGGCTCAGTTGGTTAAGCGGCTGCCTTGGGCTCAGGTCATGATCCCAGCGTCCTGGGATCGAGTCCCACATCGGACTCCTTGCTCGGCAGGGAGCCTGCTTCTCCCTCTGCCTCTGCCTGCCTCTCTGTCTGCCTGTGCTCGCTCTCTCTAACAAATAAATAAAATCTTTAAAAAAAAAAAAATGGAGTAGGGTGACAAAGCGCTTCAGGGAGAAATACAAATCACCACTAAACAGTAGAAGTCATTCCGTTTCACAAGCAACCAGGGTAAAGGAAAATAAAACATTAAGATAATATTTTTCACCATCTATCTTTAAAAAAGTGATGGTAGAGGGCCACAGCGATCCCACTGCTCAGCTCCGTGGGCCCGCCAAGCTGCCCGTAGTATTGGATACTGGCGCATACGGTCCCCGAGTCCCGGCTGCCCTTGCCTGGCTGCCAGCTTTCTCAGCCAGTCATGTTGGAGCATCTGAGCTCGCTGCCCACACAAATGGATTACAAGGCCCAGAAGCTAGCCGAACAGATGTTTCAGGGAATTATTCTTTTTTCTGCAATAGTTGGATTTATCTACCGGTACGAGGCTGAACAGTTTGGTTGGACTGTCTATATAGTTACGGCCGGATTTGCTTTTTCGTGTTCGTCGGCACTTCCTCCATGGCCCATTTACCGCCGGCACCCCCTCAAGTGGTTACCTGTTCAAGACTTAGGCTCAGAAGACAAGAAACCAGGGGAAAGGAAAATTAAGAGGCATGCTAAAAATAACTAATTAGGTTTTTCATGACTTAGCTTTACTCTTGCACCTGCTTTCATTTTGCTTGAGAGGAGCTCAGTTTTCATACCCAAAACATGAGCCCACTGCTGCTCTTTCAGCACAGCTGCATGTAGAATTTCACTTCCAGCTCAGCTGGCTTTTGATTTGTAAGTACTTCAGACCTCCTCTTCATAATATTCCTCTGAAGTGAGAACAGAAAACACAAGTATGCAAAGTTTCTTTCAGGTCTACCAAAATAATGAATAAATGCCTCTTAAATGAAAGTACAATTAACTGTTAAAATTTTATAATTCACTATGAGTGGTTAAGTTGTTTTAATGTTTGCAATTAAAACTCAGTGCAAGTCTGTGTCTTATAAAAAAATAAAAATAAAAAATAAATTAAAAAGTGATGGTAGGGGGTGCCTGGGTGGCTCAGTTGTTAAGCGTCTGCCTTGGGCTCAGGTCATGATCCCAGGGCCCTGGGATCGAGCCCCGCATCCAGTTCCTTGCTCAACAGGAAGCCTGCTTCTCCTTCTCCTATTCCCTCTGCTTGCATTCCCTCTCTCACTGTGCTTCTCTGTCAAATAAATAAATATAAATGAATAAATAAGTGATGATAGGTAGCTGATGGGTGGGGGAATAGGTGAAATAACTAAGTTGATGACGGGGAGTGAGGAATGCACTGTTGATGAGCACCAGGTGATTAAAATAAAAACTTAAAGAAAAAAAGTGATGGTAGGTGACACTGCATATTGGCAAAGGTAAACAACTGGCATTAGTTATTACTGTTTTAAATATGTAGATCCTTTGCTCAGGTAATCTTTCAGGAATTTAACCTACCGCAAACTATGGCATATACCCAGTGGCTTAAGATTGGCTTCGAGTAGAGGGGTTATTTGAACAGAGACAGATGAGGGAACATGTAAGGTGGACGTCTGGAAGCAGTGATTTAGGTAAAAGCTAACAGAAAAAAGACCCTGAAGTGGTGGTTAAAAGGCAGTGGGGGAGGGTGAGAGTAGTAGAATCTAAAGACATAAAAGTGGCAAGGAACCAAATCAGATAGAAGAGGGAACTTCATAGGCCAGTGTAAAGAATTTGACCTCACTAGGCTTTAAGTCTTACATTCTGAATACTAGCATTTCTATTTACTTAGAAGCCTTAATTGTTTATCATAACAGAGAGGTAAGCTTTCACTGTTGTTCTGGGTACAGTTTACACGGGAGATGTTAGTTAAGTCAGGGTTTATAAATCCTCTAAAACTTCCCTAAGATTTTCAAAGGGATCTGGGCCCCCATACCACCACAGGAAAGCAACCACCAAAATGACTTAATCTGGTGAAAAAAAGAGTCCTGCGAGGACAGTCATATGGGTAGTCATAAACGGCTGCGATCATGTAATGAGTGTCGTCTTGTTCGGGAGAACTGGGAGTGCTGGGAGAGGACTGGTGGAGCGGCCGTGAAGGAAGCCCGAAAGCCAGCTGTCTGCTGCCCAGAGCCACACACCTGGCTTCCACTCTTCAACAGAGAGAGCAAAGGAAAAAAAGGCGGGAGACCGCCCGTTGTAGAGCTCCAGTCACCTTCGATTTCCGCCTTTCCTTCATCATCCCCTCATTGCATCATTCATAAGGTTCACCATCCATCACCAGAATTGCCTTTTCTCACAAGCCCGAACTTCTGTAGCAGTATTTTTTCATTGGCCATTTTGATTTTAGGCTTCTGCCTTCAATTTGTCTTACCTGTTCACTATTTCTGGCTTGATCTTCCTCACGTATGGTTCTAATTCTAGTACTCTCTGTCCAAAAACCTTTGATGATGACATAATGCTTTTCAACTTAAATTTTTCACCCTGGCCTTCCATGCTCTAATCCTATCCTATGTTTTCAGGCTTTTCCCCATACCTTCCTTATATATATCATATGACCAAACACATAAATTTGAAATCCAGTCCATCCATAAGGCCCAACTCAACTGTTATTATCCCTTTCAATAGATAGATTTTTTTTTTTAATCTGTCCTGGAGGCAATTCAATGTGGTGAAACGACAAAGGGCTTTGGAATCAGACTGGCTTTGACTTGACTACCACTAGATCCCTAATCCACTACATGCAGAGAGGAACTTGTGAATTTCACTTTGCTATATGAGGACAACCTATATTTTCCCTTCACTGACTTGTAAATGAGGTAGCCTATATAAAGTGACTTACATCCCATCATAAGCACATTTTATATGGTTCTTACAAGGCTTAACACAGTTTTCCTGGTAGGAAGTCAGATAAAATGTCAGATTGAAAAATCAAGAAATAGCAAGGTAATTGTGTTACTTAAAACCATGGAGGTAAAGAGCAAAGAATGAAAGTAGTTGCCTTTGGGAACTAGGAATTAACAGTTAGGATGGTTCGTGTGCCTACATTGTACATCCCTAAAATCTTTTAGTACTATTTTGACTTAAAATTATGCCTGTGGACTACTTTATTAAAATAAAAAAGTGAGGGCGGCTGGGTGGCTCAGTTGGTTAAGCGATTACCTTTAGCTCAGGTCGTGATCCCAGAGTCTTGGGATCAAGTCCCATATTGGGCTTCCTTCTCAGCAGGGATTCTACTTCTCCCTCTGACCTTCCTCCTCTCATGCTCTCTCTCGTTCTTTCTCAAATAAGTAAATAATCTTTAAAAAATAAGTGAGCAAAGATCTATGTATCAACATAATAAAAATTAGGCATTGATTGGAAGGGCGAGTGGGGAGTTACTGTTTAGTGGGTATATAGTTTCAGTTTTGCAACATGAAATTCTCTGGAGATGGATTGAGGGGGGATGGTAGCACGATGCCAATATACTTAATGCTGTTGAACTGGACAGTTAAAAATGGTCAATTTTATGTGTCTCTTACCTCAATTTTTAAAATAAATTTAACAAAATTTAAATTTCAATAGTGCAAAAAAAGTGTGGATAGTATTCTGTAGTAGCCATGTGAGTGTGTAGGTTAAGGCTGCGGAGGCCAGCAACTTCTGCTTGCCAAACGCCTGTCTGTTCACTGCCTGGAGGCTGAGAATGTGTTTTATATTTTTAAATATGGTTGACACTTGAACACCGTGAGGTTGAACCACATGAGTCAACTTATACATGATTTTTCTTCGATCAGTATAGCACTGTTTTTTTTTTTTATGATTGTTGTAGTAATCTTTTCTCTAGCTTGCTTTAAGAATGCAATAAAAAATAATTTGTGAGCACACAAAATATGTGTTCATCTTCTATGTATGTTTTCAGGAAGGCTTTCAGTCAACAGTAGGCTATTAGTTTTTGGAGTGTCAGAAGATGTACATGGATTTTTGACTGTGGGGGGGGGTTGGCACCCCAACCCCACACTGTTCAAGGGTCAATTGTAGTTACATTTTAAGTGGTCATGTAAATATCTACATAATAGCCTTTGGACCTTGAAAACCTAAAATGTTTACTTTCTGGCCACTTTAAGAAAAATTTACTGGTCCTAGTTATAATGTAATTGTCAGTTGAGTATGTTAGCTCTGCCACTATCCAACTCTATACCCCACAAACAAGGTCCTTTAATTATCTGGGCCTCGTTTTCCTATGTTGAGAAGAGATAATACTTGTCCTTTCTGGAAGAGTTGTGTAAGGACCAGAAGATAGAAGGTAAAACTGAAACGCACGTCTCGTGTTTGTTTTCCTTTATACAGATTGACCGTTCGCCTTACTTGGTTACTGGATTCAAAGCAGGAATGTTTGCTAATCAACTTCCTGTGCTTAATTGGGCTTCAATTGGTTACAGAAAGCCTTAAGCCAAGGCCTTCAAACGTTTAACACAACCAGTTGGGAAATGCTGGAATTAATGGAAAGTTAAAACTAAAACATGGGTTGGTATGTGATAAGAGGCTGCCCTTGAATCAGGATCAGCTGTGCTGATCAAAGTAAATCAAACGCTGCCTATGTGTCTGCTTGCTGGAAATAAGTGTTTTCTAACCTTCAAAGAAGAGTTTGTTTCATTTTGGTCAAAATAGAAAGCTTTCTAGGGGATAAATTGTTCTCAAGGGACAGTGAGTATGCCAGTGTCCCAAAGATCTTAGTCTTGCAGTTCCTGATTTCACTGTTACCCCTAGTGCCTCTGCCCAGGGAGACTTGTTTTTTGATAGCCTAAAACTAATGTGAAAATCCTTCAAAAAAGGCTGAGTAGGAACTACATTCTTGAGACACTCAAAGCAAAGGACCAATTGGAACAGTTTATAGCCATTTCCAAACCAGTGGGCAGAGTTCAGAGCCCTGTGGATCTGTAATCAACCTGGGGGAGTTAGTCTGAAATTGAGTGTTTGGTTCCAGGAAAACATCTGCAAACCTAGTGTGCTTTCATTTACTAGCCCTCCATCATTTTTCTGCTGATAAACAGCAGTGAGGTCACCTTTCTTTTGTGTTGACTCAGAATGGAGTACTGTATGCTTGTAACCTGCTTGTTCAAAGAACCCTTATTACAGAGTGTTGCGAGTAGCATTTATTCTCTTGTGCTTCAGAGTTTTGTTTTTTCCATTTTAGTAATTTGATCTAATTATAGTTCATCTTCAGTCCCTAGAACTTTTTGTTGACTTACTAGTCAAAGACATGAGGTAGATCATTACTAAATTGGGCAGATTGTTTTAAGTTAGCAGGCTGAGTGTACATTTTTCAACCTCAAATTCAACTGCCATACCCAGTCTAAATATAGCAAGATGATATAAAGAGATGATGTGGGCTTCAAGGAGAGATCTTCCATTGAATTTTTTGTTTCTGATTCCCTCCCACGTATTTGACAGCTGTTTATAGATGATGCCTGCAGTTTGTCTCAGTGTGTTTGAGAGAGATAATTAGGGCACTTCATAGTGGAAACCTATGTAGGTCAGCTATCATACATCTTCAGACCGGAGAGGCTCCTGGAGGGGTTGGCCTTTTAATCTATCAGTTGTAGGCATCTGGCAGAACTTTCCTTGCAGAAACGGTTATTTTGAAGTGTTCTAACTTGGCAGTGCCACTGAATTTCACAGAATTTACTGGCT
This sequence comes from Taxidea taxus jeffersonii, assembly GCA_003697995.1. Lineage (NCBI taxonomy): Eukaryota > Metazoa > Chordata > Mammalia > Carnivora > Mustelidae > Taxidea > Taxidea taxus. The sequence goes on along the minus strand of RCUC01138651.1, from coordinate 12,614 downwards.
CATAGCCAAAGGGCCTACTGTAAGGTAATCACTGAACCACAGCTCCATTCAACCTTTGCCTTCCTAACACATGACTTGGAATGAATAATCCATAGGTACAGCATAGGCTACCTGAAGTTTATGTTACCCACTTGTTTGTAAAACCATAAGAGAGCATCCGGTTATTTCTTAAAAGCTTATTTGGGTACCCCCTAGTCCTCTTGTTAGACTCGGGTTGTTTTCAGGCAACTGATTAAAGCATTGTTTTTACATTTCATTTCAAGTGAAATATATATTGCTAATCTTTTTTCACACAACAAACTATCGTTAGGCAAAAGTAGTTCAAGTCTAATCGTTCAGTGTTTTCAGTGGGTATGATGATGCCAAGTGCCTCATTGCTCATGAGCAGTCAAAGATTGTGAAGATTGTGATGCATCAGTGTAGGGGTGGCGGCGGCGGGTGGTGCTTTCTCATCGCCTAAATCAAAGCTCAATATAGCCATCTTATCACCACTACTTCTCAAGTCTTCAGAGGACCTGTCCAGAGTCCAAAGTTTGTTAATATTCTTCCCCAAAACGGTGTCACCTTGCTTATGTTATAGCCTTAAATCAACTGGCAGTGCCTATGAGGTTCTAAACAATAGGACTAGGAGGAAATTATTGATCTGTTTGGGACTTCAATAATAGGCATTAGATCTTATCTGAAGTATTATAGGAACAAGTAAGATTGAGAAAAACCAAGAAGTTACTAATACTTATTATCTTACCTATAAATTATGAATTAAAAAAAGTGAAGGGGAAAGGTTGTGAATGAGAATACAGTGTATGTATTAAACAAGTGATTTAAGGGAATTTCTCACTTGAAAGATCTTGGTTTCTTATATTACTCTTAGGACTTTTGAGGTGGAATATTTATAAACGAATTGTGTGTCTCAATTTTATGATAACGTTACTTAATCCTTTGATGCCAGGACACTATGCAATACAAGGCTATTCCCCTATTCTCTTTTCCAGGTGGTCTTCGAGGGGTAGCACGAGGTGGTCTAGCAGGACTAACGCTTACCAGCCTCTATGCACTGTACAATAACTGGGAGCACATGAAAGGCTCCTTACTCCAACAGTCACTCTGAAGATTTTGCCACCTTAGGAGTGGAGGACACTTTAGTAGTCATCCCGATTGATTTATATGTCAGTCTGGAGTTACTCTTTCTTCCTACAATTAGTTTGAAAAATTGGAGATTCCAGTTTGCTGTGGTGAAGATCATGGATGTTTGACCAGGACTGGCATTCCTTCTACCCAGAGTTGAAGCCAGAACCCTCTGGAGGCTGAGTAATGTGGTTCTGCCCTACTCCCCGAACTGGAAAACTGCTTACTCACAGAATTCAGGTCATGATTGTTAATATGGTATCACCACATCTGTTTATTTAATGATCTGAAACTGTAATGTTGCCTTGTATTCCCAATAAAAGGTGAAAACAGAACCAAAGTGTAAACGTAGCATGAGTCTCCATTTAAAAGCATTTTTCTGGGTATAAAGTGAAAATTACTCTTAGCATTTTTGTCTGCCCCGACTAGGCCAATACACATTTTCTTGGTTGTGTTGAAATGAAGGGCTTCTTGGCACTATTAACAGGTTACAATTTTTCTCCAATAGAGTTGACACAAAACCACCTCAAGATACTTGAGATTAACCATTATGCCCTTAGAGTAGTGTGTTAGTCTGTCCAGCCATCATGCTTAACTCTACTCATTGAGTCCTCATCTCATGGAGGGTAATTAGAAACATAATCAGAGGAAAGAGACGAGCTACAAGAGTTTAAGAAGGTCTTGGGAAAGCTAAGGAAGGTAAGGGCAAGTTAGTTAATTTCTGAGTTTGTTTCCTTACCTATGAAATAAAGTTAAATAAAACTGCACTGCAGGTTATACATATGTAATAAATACTAAACAACTGGTGATTATTATGAAGGGAAAGAGGAAAAAAGTAGGGCCTTTGGCATGCACCTAGTAAGGAGTCTTGACAGGAAAGCTCTGAACCTTAGCTAAAGGCCTCTAGTTCTTTTTAAAAATGAATTTAATATATTTCATAGGAAGCAGGTTAAAAATTAAAAGAGCAGGTCTGAAGTCTGCAGGGAAAGACTCAAAATGAAGTTAGTAATATACCTTTTACTATTTTAAGATTCATAAAATATATTGATATTTAAGTGAATATAAAAATAATTTATGTTCGGGGCGCCTGGGTGGCTCAGTGGGTTAAAGCCTCTGCCTTCGGCTCAGGTCATGATCCCGGGGTCCTGGGATTGAGCCCCGCATCGGGCTCTCTGCTCAGCGGGGAGCCTGCTTCCTCTTCTTTCTCTCTACCTGCCTCTCTGCCTACTTGTGATCTGTCAAATAAATAAATAAAATCCTTAAAAAAACAAAACAAAACCCAATTTATGTTCAAGTTGTTTCTAAGCTGTACTCCTACCCCAGTGATTAATGTGGTAGAACATTTTGTGACAAGGTAGTCTTACAAATACACACAACTATGGCTGTTAATGCTTTTAATGGAGTGGGTACAAAATGCATCAATGCAAAAGAATGTTTTACATATTCATTAGCATGGTGATGAATGTAAAATTAGAAATACATCCTTAAATCTCAAAAAACTACGAAGTTATCTGCAACCTAAGATAATGGAAAATGCTCCTTAAGTTTATGCCATCTTTATTAAAGTTCTAAGTGGTATTGGGGGGGCGCAAAAAAAATAGAAGGTTCTTTTCAGCTGTGGTTCAAGAAGTCTAATGAAGCTGTATGGCAAGGACTGTGGGACTATGAAGTTTCCCCAGAAGGGTTTTTAGATGACCATATCACAAACCTGGAAAGTATTAACATTAACATAGAGGCAAGCTGAGTGGCTTAATAGTTTAAAAGCCTGGAAAGCAGCTACGTATCTCACCTTAGAGAATTTAAAAACATTATAAATCTCATTTCCTACAGAGAAACCTTTTAAAGCATGGACATGACTTAAGGATACTGAGAAGACATCAAGTTTTCATAAAGCTTCAGTAAACACCCCCAAGGCACAAGTGTTCAAAACGGCCTGTTCACTAAAATGTCACTGCATTCTAATACTTTCAGAGGTATAGGTTTGCTATGCTTGCAATGAAAGGACATTTAATTTATTCCTAGTTAAAAGCACCAGGTGTCAAGCTCAGCTTCCCCTTACACAGGATGCACCAATAACCCTTAGGATAGCAAATAGTTCAAGTAGTACATTTCCAACATGTCTTGCCTTTTGTTCTTTGATTGATTAGTCAGCACTAGGGCTCTTTGACCTGTAGTTCACGATATTTTGAAAGTGGCTAGGACTACCCTAAATATAGTCTTGAAGCAATATGGAGCTCTTTTAAAGCTCACTAGGTATTTTAATAATAACATTTAGAAAAGGGAGAAAGACAAAATTTGCAGCAGCTGAATCTTCCAAAAGAGAAAAATAATGTAGACTGACATGTACGTTAAAATGTTTTGTAATTAATGTCCAAAATTGCCAAGACTGTTAATACACATTTTGGTAAGAAAAAATTACTACATTGGCAAGGTTAACTATTTGTGTGAAATACACTATATATTAAACAGAAGAATCATTTCCACCACCAATGGAAGAAAACCCACAGCAAGGGAAGCATCTAAAGGAGGACAATCAAAAGGTTAGGGAAGCTTACTAGCTTTCCAATACATCAACACGCCTTGATTATACAACTATTTCATTTTTAAAACTACAGTGTTTTAATGTACTTCTAGTAACAATCCAATCTAAGGAGCTGTAGAGGCTTATGAAAAAGACCTCTCCACCAAGATGCTATTTCTAGTGTAGGGCTGAGTTAATACTTCTGTAAGAAGGAACTGAATCACCGTAGCATCAACAAACAGCCTTTTTCTTTTACACAGTAACTCAATTTGATGACTTATTTCTCTTAGCTAGCTCAAAATTAGACAGGAAAGGAACTAAGCTGACTGGTCAGACCCAGAAACACAATGATTTGGTAAGCCACACAGTCACTCGGCCCATGGATGTGTGATAATCTGCAGAAAAGCTGCTTGACTTGTGTTCCATTCTTTCACATCTATAAAGAAAAGCCCAAAGATTAGTCACTTCACTATAGGATAAAAGTAAACCTTTCCCCCAGCCCCCCCTTAAAGCTGATTTATTTCTAAATAGGCTAATAAAATCCACACAGGCTCTGAAAATTCCCAAAAATTATATCATCTTGAAGGGTCACTTTCAAGTACGTCCTAGTTATTTCATAAAGCACGTTCAACTGAAATACCTGACAAACTTATGATCCGCACCCCCCCAGCCACTCTCACTTGCCTAGCATACATGGCATTAACAGGAATATAATTCAGTGGGTCCTGTTAATTCCCAGTGAAGACAAAACATTTACAAACAGCTAAAATCTCATTTTTTTTTTAACACTAGTGGAATGTACACACCTGTAGAGGAGTTCGATATAACCACTTTTCTTTGTCAACTTTAAGCTGCATACAGGCAAAAAGGTCACAAACTGCTGGGAGGCCATAACGGTCTTGGGGAAAGTTATGTTCCTCCTGTAAGGGTGAGTTAAGTAATACTTCCTGCAAGAAGACAAAAAGGGTGGGTTGCTACATGGCAGCTGGGAGGCAAGAGACCCAACTTAACTCATCTTCCAAATAGTGTAGTGTCTGTAAGGAATACTTTGCCGTGTTGTAATGATGTTGTAAATGTTGGCCAGTCTAATAAGCAAGAGCAACGGTACAACAGTTTAATCTTTTCCATAAACAGCCAATAACACAGTCTGGGTTTTGTTTTCCTTTTTTTGTTTCCTGCAAGATGGGAATTGGGGGTCTGGAAAATACACCAAAATTTCAGTGTGAATCACTAATGTTCCATCAAAATTAATAAGCCAAATAACATTTAACATATTTAAGGATGTGGCCCCTTTGCAAGATTTGTGATTAAGAAAGTATAAATCAGGGCCCCTGGGTGGCTCAGATGGTTAAGCATCTGCTTTTGGCTCAGGTCATGATCCCAGGGTCCTAGGATCGAGCCCTGCATCAGGCTCTCTGGCCCGAGGGAAGCCTACTTTCCCTCTCCCACATCCCCTGCTTGTGTTCCTGTTCTATCAAGTAAAATTTTTTCTTTTTTAAAAGAAAAAACAGTACAAATCTGCTAACTATAGTTCAAATGGTGTTATTTTTATGTCTGTGCTCACCTTGGCCTTCTTTCGAAGTAGCCACTTGTCTTCTCTTGAGGTTAACTGGCTAAGGTTTCCCATTTTCTTTCCTGGCAAAACCCAGTCAGCTGTGTTTAAGGGACACCAGGAAGTGGCTGCCGGGTTCATAAGCTTTTGCTTGCCAGCTCTGTCTTCAGTACTAGGCACTTCTTTGGGACAACCTTCTTTGCATGAGGGTGTGATGAGCCACTCTGACAAAGGACTGTTCCTTATGACTTGGAAGGAATCAGCAATTCTAGAAGGAGCCACTGCCTTTGACATCTTAGCTTGTTGTGTTGCCTCTTTTCTGGAAGGACAGAGCCACATACTCAGGGAATCTGTACACTTCTCAGGCTCAGAATTTGGTTCCACGGGCATACCATTTTTGTCTTTTCCTTCTTTCTTCAGAAGCCATTTACAGAGAGCTTCCTTCTCACAGTTCTCATCACACACACACTCTGCAAAGCTTGTACAGGGCTCGTTGGCCTTGCATACCTCCTCTACTTTATATGGGTCCTGATGGTTCTGAACAAGCCAATCCTCTGTAACCAGGCTCGGAGTAGACAAGGGTTTCTTGGCCTCAGAATGGTCATTCAGACACTTCAGATTGCCCAGGTTTTCAATCTCTACACCCTTGGGCTGGTTGCCCCCACAATTGGTACAGGAATCCGGCTTGACAAGCCAATCATTCACATTATAGGGCTCCTGGAACACATGCAACAGGAGCTTCAACTTCTCACTGGTTTCACAACTGCCATTCCTAGGCTTCTCCAGCTTATGGGATTCCTGAGGAGTCACCAGCCAATCAGAAAGGTCCATCTCATCTTGATCAAGAAGGTCCAGGTCTCCAACCTTTTCAACCTCAACAGAGTAAGAACTGGTAGTAGAATGGCTGTTACACTTTTGGGAAGTTGGTTTTTCAGGAACCTCTTGTTGCTGACTCTTATAGAGCCAGTTTTCTAAGCCCTTTACATTGCCCCAGACATTACTGAAGAAACTGCAGGCTCTGGCAGAAGTCTACACAAGAAGTACAAGGTATTAGTTCACAGAACATTATCGCTGCTTTGGAATTCAATGATAAGAGTTCTATCTGCACATTTATTACACTGCCCAGTGTTTCTAAATTTAAGTAGATAAGGCCAAGAGACAAAGGATTTCTCTACTGGGATATTTATATACTTGAATTACAAAAAAATTAATTTTCTGCAGTTTAAAAAAAAATAGTAAAGACAAAGTAGGAGAAAGTATTTGTAGCATATTTGATAGAAAAGAGGCTGGCAGTTCTACGTAATAAATCTTTATGAATAAAGAAGACAAAAATGAACAAAGGATATGATTAGGCAACTCATCCCAGAAGGCTAATAAACATGAAAAATATTCAACCTCCATAAGCATAGAAACTTCAAAACCGAAGTAAAATTGTTACTTTATATCAAATTTGGAGAAAAAAGGAACTTATAAAAAAAAGAAACTTATAAATATGATTGTCACTATTCAAGAAGTTTCAGGGAAGGAAGCACCCTCAATATTCTGCTGCGTATTCTTCTGAATATAAACTGGTACCAACTTCCTGGAAAGCCAAACTGGTGATATGTATCCAAAGTCTTAAAGGGCATGCAGAATTATAATCTAGAAATGCAACTTCTAGGATTTTTTTTTTTTCAACTTCTAGGATTTTACTAATCAAGAATGTGCACAAGCGAACTCCTGGCTGTTTAGGGGAACTCTGTTTATACCTAGAAAACTAGAGTTTAACTTATAGCCAATCAATAAAATATTACATGCTGTTAAGGATTTTATGGAAGAAATTAAAAAGAAACATATTTGTGCTCTACTAGTGGAAAAAATCCAGTCAAACAGGATTTACAGAATCATGTTTCTGAAGTATATGTACACAAAGAAAAATGGAAGTATATAAACAAGTGTTACAGTAGTTAACTCTGAATTTTGGGATTATGAGTTTATATTTCCTTATGGTTCTGTTTTCTAACCTTTCTATCTGTAGTGAAGAGGTGTCACTGTTGTAATAAAGAGTTGTAAAAATATTTTCAGCTTAGAACTAAAAACTAAACAAAGACATAAACCATAAGCTAAAAACTAAAACCATCTACTACTACTGTGTCTACCTCAGAAACAATAAAGGCAGCAACACACCTGACTATTCTCCAAGGTCTGCTTTTGGGTGAGCCAGTCCTGGAGGTTGGTGCTGGGGATGTAAGGAGCTTGACGACCGCTGGCAGGTTTGCTTCCAAGGAGCCATTCACTGAGAGAGACAGCCGTGGTGCTGGATGCTGACTTCTGCTAATCACATAATACTCTGCTGCTTAATGAGGCAATGCCAAATGCCATAGAAGGTTCATCAGAAAAGCAGGAGATCCACACTTTCTAATTTTGGCTTCCCACTGACCCTGTACATACCACATGACTTCCCTAACCCTCCATCTTCACAATTATAAAACAAGAAGTATAGCTCATCTCCAGGGTTGCTATCAATTCAAAACATCTAGCATTCATATTCACATTGCCTTAAGAATTATAAAGAGAAGGTTCCCTAAGAGAGAACTACCCCAATCAGAGAGCTAATGATAATATGTCTTATGAACTAATAGATAACAATGATTTTTTCTTGTAACACCTATAAAACCTCTAAATTTCTATCTGACATTCAGTCTCAAAGGGAGTGTTTAATTGCATAAATTACTCATTTCCACTGGTGCCATTTTGCAAAGAAATGGTACCAAAACATAAATAAATAAAAGTGATTTACTCAAAAGCCAAAAGACATATAAGCCAAGTAATAACTCAGTTACCAGAAACAAAAATGACATTTCACCTGTTCTGGCAATGGGATATAACCTCTTTTCTCCAGGAAAGGCCCAATATTTGATGAATTAGCATGAGCAATCAGGTGATCAGGAATTTGCTATAAAATGAAAGGAAATTAATCACGTTTATTAACGTTATGCTTTCATCCCAAAAAAGTGAAACTGTAATTCCTCAATTTCAAAAGTAATAAGCAAAGCATCATTTCACTAGAATATTCTTTACACTAAATTCAATGATCTACACAAGTAGTTATGAAATCTGAGAATTCTCTACTACATAACTATCACTATACAAGAGAATTCTTCACCAGAACTGGCAGTACTACCACTTTTACAAGACCCAAATGAGACCGTGTTTGGTTTTTTATTTTAAAGACCATTCAAGCCATAGATTTTATAAGAAATATGTCAAAAGTTATGTAGAAGGATACAAGGTAAATTCTGGAGATTATAAGTGAGTCAGTTCCACACTCCAAGAACTACCAGCCTAATGCTCTATCAACTTAATCAGAACATGAAACTTCTGAAGCATACCAAATGCTCAAGAAAGCCACTATTCATAGTAAAAATTTTCAAGACCATCTGTGAGTCCACAGATGTGAAAAGTGCTCAGAATTATCTGAGATCAACACTACTCACAATGGTCTTGAGGGATCCAAAGGTGGTGATGGCCTGGCGCAGAGCAGTTGTGTCTGCTTCAAACAGCAGGACAGTCGAATCTTCGGGTTTGAGGGTCAAATTGCCCAGTCTGGAGAAAAAATAAACAAAATCTATTTTTAAGGAATAATGATTTTAATCTAAAACAAAAGCCAAAGTGTGAATGATCTGAAATGACTGTATTTTACTTGTCTAAGAAACTCATCAAAGGCAGATGACTTAACTATGTACCATCAGGTATAATATTAAGTATATAAAGTCGAATGATCTTATCACAGAAAAAGAGAAGTCAGGTTAAATCCAAGACATACAATGAGTCACAAAATTGACTTGTTTTTTAAATACATCGAATTTGGGGCAGCTGGGTGGTTCAGTTGGTCAGCCGTCTGCCTCGGGCCCAGGTTATGATTCGGGGCTCCTAGAATCAAGCCCCATGTCAGGCTCCCTGCTCAGCAGAGAGCCTGTTTCCTCCCTCTCCCCACCCATCCCAACTGCCCCCCACTCCTGCTCTCCCTCACTATCTCTCTCAAATAAATAAATAAAATCTTTAAAAAATTAAAATAAATACATCAAATCAAACAGCCAAAAGTCAAAACAAGTAAAAAATATCTTTACCTCTCCAGGCACACAGAAACTTGATTGGCTAGATCTTTGTTTTGAGTGCATTCTAGTTGATGAATAAGACAATTGAACTGGCCCAGTAACTGTAAGAAAAATGGAACCACGTAGCCAGTGATACTAAAAGCACCAAATATATCCAAGTTAACAGCACTTGAGATTAAACTTATACCTGATCTTTATTAATGCTACATTATAGGAAAGGCATTCTTTGGAAACCAGAAACCATACTCAAACCAATTACAGCCTTGCAGCCACCTTACCCAGTAGAGCTGCTGGGTCTGCTGCTGAAGTGTCTCCTCTTTAAGCTGATAGAGGAGATCTACCTGCTCATACAGCCACACCTCACGGCTTCGAAGGCATTCCAGGTGACGACTTATGCAGCTGTGAATCTGGGCTTTGACCTAGGAAACATATACTTATTAGCCTCACTGCTGTTACAAGCCCAAAGAATGGTGTTTCCCACAGAATGGTGAGTTTCTTAAACTTTGGGGGGGGGGGGGGGCACAAATCCTTTTCATCATCTAATCATATCTATGGAGAATCTCCCCAGAAAATACATATTATATACTCAAAATTTTGCCTGTAATTCTGGAGTTTATGGTCCCCAAAGCAAAACCATGGACCCAGTTTAAGAATTCCGGCCATAAAAGCATTCATAAGCTCTAAAATCCTCCTTCAATACCCGCTCTCTCCAAAGATTAGCAGGTTTATTTGGGTGACCTAAAGTAATCAAGAGAAAATAAAAGGATAGATCATGTAATGCTGATCCCCCTCAGTTTTCCATGCAAGTTGAAAACCTAAAGTCTTACAAATTTGCCAGCAGAGTAAGACAAGAGTATTAATAGCTAGCCCTTATCTCTTTTCTCACTCTATGAATGAGCAATCTACTTTACAGTAGGCCAATTCAGTAAAGAGATGTGCAACTACCTGTGAACAGACAGAAGACCACAAGGACAGACAGTTTAAGTAAACCTATAAACTAAATGTTTTTGGAAGCATAAACAGCAATTCAAAAAAAGAACAAATATAAAAATCCAAAGGACAGAAATCAGAACAGCTATAAATTATCCATGAGAATTCACATAAGAAACTTTTAAAACAAAATTTTTCTGTATAATAAAGTTATATTTCAAAGTCATCTAATACGTGGTCTTCTAACTCACCAACAGAATAATATTAGGTCAATGGAACAAAGAGATTTCATTCTGGCTTGATCTAACAGATAAAGTTATTTACAGAACCATGCCACCGCCAAAACCATGCTACCACTAAGTTAAAAGATGGCAGGGGACGTGATGAAGTACCACCCTTCATGCATCAAGGACACAGAGCTGGGAAGTATAGTACTCATTCATTTTTGTTATTTTTTACTGAGGGCAGTACTTGGCACAGGGACCACACAGAGGAGCAATTAAAAAATGCATGCTAAACTGAACTCTTTAAGGTAGTACAAGGTTTTTCAGACTCTTCTACCATCTGCTGAATTTCACTTGTCAATCAAAGGTCCCAACATTTCAGGTATACCATGCAAGGCATCGGGTGAAACTTTTTGGTTGGCACAGAGAAGCCAAGCCCTTAGCCATGTTCTAACTAGCCCTGTGCTGAGAGTCCAGACAAGCGAAGAAAAAAGCACACGTCACACCTCTTGCAGGTTATCTTTAATTTGTTGTTCAGTCCGGAGAACTCCACCAATAGCAAGCTCCAAGTCCCTCCGTGCATCACAACACCTCAAAAGGGGCTCTCTAGTACTGGAGCAGCCACTCTGGTCCTGTGAGGTACTCATTCTGCTCACTGTTCCTTTGAAAGAAAAATAAAAAAAGAACAATCTAAATTGCACTGTAATTACAACCAAAAACCACCTTTCAATCATCCCCCAAATGACCATTCCAACCAGCTCCCAATTACTAAGTTACTTAGATTACTTCCAACATGGACCCAGCACACAGTATACCCTTAATAAATACTGCCTCTTCTTCCCTGCCCACCAATACTGCATTCCTACCCTATAATTCTATGCATGTACTTTAGTGACATTTTAAACGTGAACAGATTATTCCTAAAAAACAAAACAAAAAGCACTAATTTTCCTGAACTGATATGGCATATAGCCTCCAAAGTTAAAAGAACACTACAGTGCAAGTTTCTATTTATAACACACATAGGGGGCACATGTTCTTGTTCTAAAAGGTCTAGAAGGATCCGTAATTACTTTGAAAAGCAACTACAAACCACTAACTTAGTAACCAGAATTAAGAACATTGTTTGGATCTGGCATTTACCTAAACTGATTGGGAAAATGGAAATTTTAAATTATTTTCTTTTAGGTGGGACTTTTTTTTTAATTTAGAAAGGCTTTAGGAACGGTTTCATAGGTAGGATGCCATCAAGAATGTAAATCTAACAAAGTAATTTCAAAGGATTCTGATATAAGGGAGGTGCTTACAGACATTGGTATGGGAAACTACAGAGTAATCATCTTAGGTTTACAAGAGATAAGAAACAGAAGTGGAAAGAACAGCACACAAGCAATGATAAAATAAGAGACTGAGACAGAAGATGGTCGGAAAAACAATGAAGCAAAAGCTTGATAAAAACCACTGGAAGAAGTCCGGTGTCCATCTTAGATCTAGAACCAGAGACGGTTTCTAAACACTTAGAAAAAAGCAGTAATCAATGTAACCCAGAAGGTGTTCACTAAGCCCTATGACATCAAAGTTATTTCCTTCTTGGACAATTCTACTAAACCAGCCACTCAATGTAGTCCTGCGGCCACACTCTATCTGGATGCTCAACAGTATGTCCTGTGTCAAGGTGATATCCTGTCTTTGGGGACAAGTGAATATGAGCTAAACAGGTACAACTAAATGGAATCCTAAGATTACTTTTTACAAACAACTCAAAAGGACAGAAGACTGAATGAAGCCAGTCTATAAAGTTTTTAGAGGTATGTTTTCCCCCAAACTCCCGATTTCCTAATTACATGGATTAAAAAAAAAAAACACAAAAAGCAGATATTACAGTTGCGGTTAACAAGTGACTTTGATAAAAAGATTCCACAACAATCTCTACACAGCTGTTAAATTTGATAAAACAAAATATAAATTTTTAAAACTTGAATGGGGGAGGACAAAGTGGAAGAGAATAAAATGTGTTTTAAAAGGATGAAGATTTTTTTTTTTTAAGATTTTATTTATTTATTTGTTAGAGAGAGAGAGCGAGCACAGGCAGACAGAGTGGCAGGCAGAGACAGAAGGAGAAGCAGGCTCCCTGCAGAGCAAGGAGCCCGATGTGGGACTCAATC
>ML103714.1:54589-88152 GCA_003697995.1 Taxidea taxus jeffersonii | reverse complement strand
CAAAAGAGACTCTTAATGTCATAAAACAAACTGAGGGGGGTGGGGGGGAGAGGGGTTGGGAGAGGGTGGTGGGGTTACATTATATGTTTAAATAAAGCTTAAATAAAAAGAAGAAAAAAAAGCAAATGCTCTTTTAAAGGGAGAGGTGAATTTGGTTTACAAGAGATAATTACTTAATTAGAGTGTGTGGGATGTCTGTATCAGGCAGGCCTTTGTGCTCCTGCCCATGGGGTAATTCTCACTTAGCACAAAGTATTGCTGCTTATATAGTCATCTTTCAAGGCCATTTACTCACCCTTTGCTCTTTCTAGAGCATTCTGATTCCCCACCAGGCGTGCTGGAGAAGTGGGATCCTTTAGAAATTGGGCTGATTTGTCCCATATCCCCTGATGTGAGCTTTTCTGTTTAATAGGGTGCTGTCAGTGGGAAGGCAGGAGAAGTTAGAGTGCTCTGCCTTGAGAATCAGATCTAACAATTGAGAATATTAACATTTCATTCCTTAGGACTATGCAAATTTCTTTTACTAAAAGGCAAAAGATACTGGTAGTAATCAACTTTCCTCTTACTGATTCAATTTAGGAACTTAGGTGAAAAGAAATAATAGCTAACAGTGTTGAATTCTCCTTTCATTTGACAGACATGGTGTTGATGTCTTATTTGCAGATGTTTTCCTAGACATTCTCTCTTAATGCCCACCACAACTGTATAAGGTCAAATCCTATAAAATTATCCGTGTGACAATGGGAAAACTGAGGTCCAGAGAAATAAAGTAACTTGCCCAAGTTCACTCAGCTCATAAGTGGTGGGGCCAGAATGGAAACCTGGGTTTATCTCTGACTCCAGGCACAACATATTAACCATGATTATATACTGCCTCTGTGGAAATTCAAGAGAAAAAACAAGAACATTCAGATTTGTTGTTGTTGTTGTTCCTTAATAATATTTGTTTAGTCATGCATTAAGGCTTTTATTCAATAAGCTTTCAACCAATCCTCTTATATCCAGGAAGAACTCTGCCTCCGTGAGGCTAGGAGGGAAAAAAAGAAAAAAATCTGTGAAGTCTCAAGAGTAGAAGAGTGCCTGACATACAGTAGGTTCTCAATAAATATTTGTTGAAGGAATGAATTAAGGATTTAGGCAAGAAATGATGGAATTTTCACATCAAGAGATTGCTGGAATTGAGCAAGTGATAATTAATTTCCTGAGGTCTCCTTACATGGACTATGAATCTTAGAGTAATGGAAGGTATTATGGAAGAAGGAGTCGGGGGAAAAAAATTCTGAAATGTCTGCTCTTTCTAGAGCTTGATGATTCCCCACTAGGCATCTAGAGAAAGCAGTATTTTTCAGTGTTTGAATTCATTTGCTTTCTTCAACTTTCGTTCATGGCTCTTGAAAAACAGGACCCTCTCAGTCTTCCCTGTGCTCTCAGACGTGAAGTAAAATAATTCTCCCTGATTTCTCAGAACTGCTCCCAGTAATTCTGGATGCATTTATACTATGTGGAGTGTTAGTTTCCATGGGCATTTCATTGAAGACAGAAAACTAAGTCTTTCAGTGAATCTCTAATTGTAGAATTTCAGGTGTCAGAAGTCATATAGGACATGTATTCAGAGTGGGGAAAATAAGGCTGGAATTTTTGGATGGGATTTCTTCTGTGATGCCTGAAATGATTCCATCTATGGAGATATTAATTTTTCTACTAAGCCAATCCTTCCAAGTTGCAGCCATCTGGTGGCCTTCCATCTACTTTCTCTCAATTTTTCTAGCATTAGGACATTCATTCACATATTCATTCATTCAATCATCCTATGTGCCAGATAATGAGGATGTACAAAAGAACGTAATACTACTCCTTTGCAAACAAATACCTCCCTTGCCCCAAGGGGACTTACTGTGAGTGGAGAATGCAAATGCCTGAGAAAAAACAATAAGGCTCAAAGGTGAAAAGGACAATAATGGGCATACAATGGGCTGGGGAAGGTGGGTATGGGGCACATCTGAGACAAACCTAGTCTGATCTAAGGGGGTCAGAATAACTCTTCACTAAGTTGTGATTTTTGCAAATGCGATCTGGAGGATGATTGGGTAATCACCAGGCCAAATGCACAGAGAAGGATATATCAATCTATTAAATCCATCAACATCTGGGCCTTTTGTCCTTCCTCAAAGTTCGGGTTGGCTAGAGTGAGTGTTAGGGATAAGATAGTAAATGGTGAAAGGTGAAACTAGAAAAATATGTCAGAAATAGAGGGAGGAATTTGGACTTCAACTTCAGCCTTTGTGAAGTTAAGATAGACATGATCAGCTGAGTATCTTGGAAGTAATGCCTTGTCTACAACATGGAGGGAAGACTGGAGAGGGGCAAGGCTGGGCTGAAGGGGCTCACTGAGGAGACTGCTCTTCCTTCTGAATATTTCCTAAGAGACGACTGTGATCGAGGAGGGATGGCTCAGGTTTCCAGAACGGCTAACCCAAGATACAAACTTTTTAACAAAGATATCTTAAGAAAATCAACCAACCCTAATTATATATCTGTTCGTAAGAAAATCAACCAACCATAATTACATACCTGTTCTGCACTTAGTACCATAAAATAGCTTGCCATGAAGTCAATTTGACTCTACTTACCGGAGAATTCTTTCTTTTAGCCACTGTTCATAGATGTGGGTGATGTTCTTTACCAGGGGGTGCTCCTTTTTCATGGGAGAAGTATTTTCTTTCAATGTCAGCTCTGTAAGAAACCTAAAAAATGTAAAAACCAACAGCTGCATTAACAAAGTTCCTTTTCCAAACTTAATAGCTTTTGTAAGAGGAGAGCATTCTCTTCTGGAGCTCAGAAATCTCCTTGGTCAGGGAGAGAAGGAAATAGCCAATTATAAAAATCACTATGTTATCATAACAATAAGGAAGGCTGTAGAAATATAATGCTATGCATCTACTTCTCCACAAGCATAGCATGAGGCAAAGGGAGTTCTTAACAGTTCTGGAGGGAAAGACATAATTTAGCCTTCTGGGCCATGGTCATTATTTTCCCTTCGTTTTCAGAAAGAGGTCATTTGCTAAATGGAACCCAACTGCACTAAAAAGGGTAAAGGCCTTGAAAAAAGAGGCAATTCATTCTCTTCTTAATCCCTTATTATGGCTGCTTTTAACTGTCCCCTCCAGTGACTAATACTATTATATGGCTTAGTGTTCAGTTCATATGGCTGTGTATAGCCTTTCAATATTTAAGGGGCCTTGTGTGTGGGTGGGGGGTAGGTGTGTGGTAGGAAGGGAGGGAGAGGTACGTGGGCTACTGGCTGATGAGTAAATGGATGGGTGAAGGTGGAAGGCAGTTCTGGAAGCTGGTTGAACAATATAACCAAGAAAGGAGTGTCTTGATTTAAACTATCTAACTACTTTTCAGGATTTCTTTCCTTATGAGCTTTCAAAATCGATAGAGGCTCTGGCTGTGAGCTAACCTGCAGAAGAAGATCTGATCTCACGTGGATAAAGAAGTGCAAAGCTGCTTCCAAGAAATACAAAGAGAGAGCCTTAAAAGAAATCTTTAAGGGACAGCCAGCCCCAGCGCTTAGGGGTGGGCCACATCAAAGAGATTTAGAGACTCTAGAGAGGAACTTATTTTAAAGATGGCACCAATGCCTCACAAAATGACTAGCTGTTTTAAATATTAACCTGGAGAACGAGAAATGCTGGTAAGACTACAAATGTTGATTAAAAATTTGTTTCTAAAGGATGAAAATGGCAGAGTGGATTACGGTCCTGCCTTGTTATTTTGCGACACCTACACTGGGGAGCAATTTGAATACTTGTTTGGTCTGTTGGCAGGAGACAGTGGTTGCCGTGTAAAGAGCAGAGCGTTTACTGACAGGAGCAGTTAGGAGAGGATGTGCTGTGAGGGGCCTGCAGTGGAATTCGCCAACTGTGGTTCGCTCCTGGGATGCCCGGCAGTTCCCAGAGTGATGGACATGCTCCACACGTGCACTTGAAAGATGCCGGAAAGGCTTGGGGAGAGTGAAGGACAGGGAGCAGCTTAATCCACTTCCAAGTTTTCACCAAAATTGGCCCTTGTGGCATTTTTAATTCACATCTGGAGGAAAATAAATGTGGCCACAATTACTAACACATTCTGGAAGGAATAAGTCGAGAGCTACTTAGACCGCACAGGTGTCTGTTATCAAAATCTCAGCAGAGAAGTGTTAATGTGGCATTTAACCTCCCCAGGTGGGCTGCAGCTAAGAACAGGAGAGAAAAATCATTAAGGGGATGCTTAAATACAAAATGTTAATTTTGCAAGAAAGGAAATCAGTGAACGGGATTAGAGGAATTCGGTGGTACAGGAACTGAGAGACTTCAGAAAATTACACAGGAAAACCAGAAGTAAACCCTCGTCTTACAGAAAAGAAACCTTGCTCTAAAGAGATTGACAGTAGCAGAGAAAAATATCTCTGTCTTTTGTCTCAGGAAGGCCTGTAGTTGGTTCATTCCCTTCCCCAAAGAAACTTATTTTTGATTAAGCCTTAATCACATAATTTGACTTTGAGTAACATGTTATTTTACTGAACATCTTGCAGCACAAATGCATTTTGTGATACCGATTTGACATTTCGGGGATGTTTACGTAACTATTTCTGAGGATTTTCATCTAGATCTGAAGGCTCTGAGGATGAAAATCCTCAGAAATAGTTGCCTAAACATCATGTTCATGTTCATGTATCTAAACATCATGTTCAAAACATGTTCATGGTTTCTTTTCCCTACTGATTTTGGGAATCAGTTTTATGGGACTTTGATTTGGATAAAATACAGTAGTGATACACAACTGCAGTCACCTTTGGAGAACCAAGTGGTAACTAATGTTCTAGAACTATCCAATGACTGAGTGGAAGGCCTCTCATCTAGGAGACTAACATAGACCAGGAAGCCAAAGATAGTGAGTGATTTTCCAGAAAACAGATGGCTAAGCAGCCACATGGCTGAAGGCAGGTCCCATATTTCTGTCATCATACTCCCATGGAAAATCTTGGCATCTTATGTGGTATGTTTTACATCCTGAAGCCGGCATGTGGGAGGCAACAGGGACACTTGTCTGCCCAGGTGGGGAGTTACAGTCCAGATCCTTGATAAGAAGTTGTAGTTGTGGTAAAAAGTAGGGTCTGGACTGTGTTTGTGAGTGTGTGTCTATATGGTTGGGGGGAATGTAGAAGTATCAGTGGAAGAGGGTTTACTTAGTACTGACAATGCCATTGCATGTAGGTAGATGGCTTTACCATTGTTGTTTTCTTTTCCCTATGGCAACCAAGATTTTATTTCAAATCATCACCTGACATCTAGTTATGGCACTTGTTATATTGGGAAGTGATTAATAAACCTGAGTGAAGTTGCTCTTTCTGAAAAAGGCATGTTTCAGTCCCATGGCCTCTAGGTGCTGAATACCATTTCCTAGCTGACGGGTAAGAAAGGGAATCAAGTATTTATGGCAAAAACAGGTACAGTGGCATCAGAGCTAATGATCCAGCAGAAAATGAACTCGAGTGGCTCTACAGATTTCTCATTTGAGTCAGTACTTATCCAGAACGAACTTCAGATCATTTGGATTTTCTCAGATCAAGTACTCTGGAGGGTCTTAGTTTCTTTGTCAGGAGACAACAGCAGACACACAAGGTGGGGAGATTAATAGCCTCAGAAATAGGAGGGGATAGGTCTTTCAACTTCTGGTGAAGTTTCCACGGTCACCCAGAATCTGGCATGACAGATGCCACCCCGGGATGGCACACCTCAGTTCAGGATAAAGCTGCTTGTTTACGATTATTAGTGAGTTCCATCCTCAAATGGGCTCTGGCTTATCACCGTTGCCTGGTAAATAAGTATCTTTTCCTCCCTTTGGGGATCCAAAAAAATGCAATTCTGTTTCTGCAGCTGCCTCATAAAGCAATGTAACAATAAACACTATATGCGAAATATGCAAAATTTTCCCCAAAGGGAAGGATATGTGCTATAGTGGTTTATAACGAGGAAATCCAGGGAGGATCTTCCAATAAACAAGCACCACCATAAAGGATGTTTCCTCAGCCATGAGACCCAATTAGTGGAGTCAAGTTTATAGAGAAGGAGACACAGCCTAACTGCTTTTCAGTATCCCTCCTTTAATTTAAATTAATTTAATGTTAAAGCCTGGGGTTAGAAGAATAATACATTTCATCATCATTTTTAGTAATAGCCTTATTGAGACATAACAGACATCCCACAAAATCCACCCCATCAACATGACGGCCCTTTCTTGTCTATTCAGAGTAAGTAGCCATAGACACTATTGGATCCTGCTGGTTTTTTTCTTCTTTTTTTAGTTTTCACAAAGTACAAAAATATCTTTCTGATCCCCAAATTTCTGGTATCTTAGGGTGTCTATACAGTTATGTTGGGGGCTATTTACTGGCCATCAGTGGGTCACCATTAGCCTTAAGTTGAAAGGGAATCCTTTCAATAACAGAGAAATGTACCCATTTTGGGGTGGTTGCACTGGACATTTGTCCAGACATCTTAGGCAGGTGAAACCGTATTAATAGAAAAAGTAATACATCATGATGTGAGTGTGGAAAGAGAATTTCACGTGGGTTCTTGAGATCGGGGTTCTCTGCAAGGCATGCTGCTGAGAAGCTTGGCCAAGCCACTTAATCTCTCTTGACTGTTTTGTTTTTGTTTGTTTGTTTTTTCTCGTGTGCACAAAAGGAAAATCAAATTTTGCTGAGAAGCCACTTTGTAAACAGGGTGCTATGGTAACAGTGGGTCACAGTGGGCTACTTCTTACATGTCCCTAGAAATTCTCCTTGGGGGTTCACTGAGCTGAAACATGCATGTTGCAAGAGAGGCAGGCAAGTAAAGCTTGGGGAGGTACAGCCTTTCAGGAAAAGGGGCAACTGTAAAGGCCACATAGCTGAATTATAGCAACAGGGTGGAGGGACACAAAGGAGCTCAGATTGACTAGAGCAGTGAGCAGTGAGGAGAAGGGCAGAAAACAAAGAAGTAGTCAAGAGCTAATCATGCAGGGCCTTGTAAAACACAGCAATAGGCTTGGATTTTATGCTAAGATCCCTGTTTAGGTGCCAACTGGTTCTAAGCAATAAAGACCTGGGTTAGTATTTTTAATAGATTCATGCTATGTGAATAACGGAGGCCAAAAAAGAAGCAGGAAAGTAAAACAGGAAGCTACTGCAATGGTCCAGGCAAGCTGTGATGATGGCTTGGACTAGGGTGGAGGGAGAAAATGACCCTACCTTTGACAACATGTGCTTCTTTTTTTTTTTTTTTTTTTAAATATTTTATTTATTTATTTGACAGAGAGAGATCACAAGTAGGCAGAGAGGCAGGCAGAGAGAGAGAAGGAACAGGCTCTCTGCTGAGCAAGCCTCGATCCCAGGACCCTGAGATCATGACCTAAGCCAAAGGCAGAGGCTTAACCTATGAGCTACCCAGGCGCCTGACACCATGTGCTTCTGATAGTTGTAAGGAGGTTCAAATGAGCAAAAGAAACTGATATTTATTAAGTGATAACATATTGTGGGCTCTCTGGGCAAGATTTTTTAAATGTGTTTTATTAAACTTCCCAACAAACCTGTGAGATTAGTAGCCAAGGAATATGAGTAATGCTTGAAAGTTATAAAGTGCTATATAAACATAAGAAAGGGGTACCATTACTATGATAGTTATTGCTATCCTTCATCTGTTTGAGTCCACCATGGACACTATGGTAACCCCCTGAGAATGACTCGTATACCGCATACCCTCTTCAATGAGCCAGTGGTCTGCCTTCTTATATTTTCCATGAATCTTTATTATGCGTGTCTGAAGAAGGCTTTGTAGTTAATCAGCTGTCAAGTTTAAAATTCTAAATCTCATCTGTATAGCACATGATGTCTTAAGAATAAAAGAACATCACCCTTTCATTTGTACATATGTAAAACACTAAAACAAAATGGAAACAAAAACCTTTTGAATACATTTGGATTACACTGCGTTTAAAAAAGCAGCCATTTGCTCAATATAATGATAAAGTGCTTTGAGTATGCCAAAAAATGAGCATGTGTTCTGCTCTCAAGGAATTCAGAATCCAGGGGGGTAAGGAGAGCAATTAGATCAATGATCAGAGTAATCATAGTCAAATCATAACAATTAACATCTATTGAGAACTTAGCATGTGCCAGGCATTATTCCGGGCATTTTACATTTAATATACCTTGCAGTCCTCACAAAACACCTATGAGGTTGGCAGTTTAAGTAGCTCCATTTTACAGGTGGGTATTCTCAAATAACACATAAATAAATAAATAAATAAATAAATGGTATGAGAGAAAATAAGGTGAAAGAATTACAGAATAGGGTGCTTAGATCACTTTTCATTTTTTCTTCAAATAGAAGTGTTATTGTTTTAATTTTTGTTTTTCAAAGTTTTAATTTAAATTCCCTTTAGTTACTGTACACTTAAAATATGAGATTCTTCTGTACAATATAGTGATTAAACACTTCCATACAGTGCCTGGTACTCATCACAATTGCCTTCATCCCCATATCTACCTCCCCTCTAACCATCAGTTTGCTTAGAGACTATTTCTTGGTTTGCCTCTCTTGTTCCCCCATGATTGTGTGTTCTGTTTCTTAAAATCCACATATGAGTGAAATCTGAATTTGTCTTTCTCTGATTGACTTATTTCCCATAGTGTAATACTCTCTAGCTCCATCCACATCATTGCAAATGGCAAGGTTTCATTCTTTCTTATGGCTGAGTAATATTACATTATATACATTATGGAAATAGCCCAAATGTCTACCAACTGACAAATGGATACATTTATCTTCTCTATCCATTTGTCAATTGGTGGACATTAGAGCATTAAATAAATAAATAGATAGATAGAAAGATAGATAAATAAATAAATAAACCTCCCCTATCCATTTGTCAGTTGGTGGACATTTGGGCTATTTTCATAATTTGGCTATTGTAGAGAATGCTGCTATAAACATTGAGGAGAATGTATCTCTTTGACTTAGTACTTTTGTATTTTTTGGGTAAATACCTTGTAGTGTAATTGCTGGATCAATGGATGATTCTATTTTTAACTCTTTGAGGAACCTCCACACTGTTTTCCGGAGTGGCCGCACCAGTCTTCCTTCCCACTTCCTTCTCCACATCCTCACAACACCTATTGTTTCTTGTGTTGTTGATTTGGGCCATTCTGACAGGTGTGAAGTGATACCTCATCGTCTTTTTGATTTGTATTTACCTGATGACGAGTGCTGTTCAGCATCTTTTCATGTGACATTTTACCAAAGAGTACTTTTTCTTATAGAGATGTGTCCCTCCATAGGAATCTCCAACTTCTTCAAAATAACCAGACTCTGCACCAGTATATTTTTTGACAGTCCATTGCACTGACATACTGCTACAATCACATGCTTACTGATACCAAAAGTGACTTGTTGACTGAAACCAGTATTAATAAACAGAAACCAGAGATTTAGGAAAAAGTAGAGTTGCTTGCCAGATAAAGTAGCATTTTGGTCCTAACACTTATTTCTATTATCAAAGATTCATAAATGTTCATGTTATCTTTAGTGATATATATATATAGATATATAGATATATGTATATATATATAGCTGAATTTATTATGCAATATACATAATGTTCTTACCCTTTATATCCAAAGTAAAGATCATCCTTCTACTTTTAAAACAAAGAAACTATACAACTTGACTTACTCTTTTGATTTAGAAGGGATGACATTTTAAAGATGAAGTTGTAGTCCAGAGAAGGTAAATGATTTGATCATGGTCAGAGATCAAGTGTGTGTCTGAGATATATCAGAATTTTATTTTTCTGACCTCTACCAATTCAGAACTTTCTATTCATTCATTCAATTATCTATTTATTTATCTGTTCACACATTTATTCATTGTTTTCTGAACACCTACTATGTGCTATATTTGATCCTAACTATACAGCTATAGCAAAAAACAAAACACACAGAGAAATGGCTCTCATAGAGCTCATGTTCTAATGAATGAGATAGGCAAACAAATGGCTAGCAGACACATGAAAAAATGTTCATCATCATTAGCCATCAGGGAAATTCAAATAAAAACCACATGGAAAAACCACCTTACACCAGTTTGAATAGCAAAAATTAATAAGAAAGGAAACAACAAATGTTGGAGAGGCTGTAGAGAAAGGGGAACCCTCTTACACTGTTGGTGGGAATGAAAGTTGGTGCAGCCATTTTGGAAAACAGTGTGGAGATTCCTAAAAAAATTAAAAATAGAGCTGCCCTATAACCCAGCAATTGCACTATTGGATATTTACCCCAAAGAAACAGATGTAGTGAAAAGAAGGGCCATCTATACCCCAATGTTCATAGCAGCAATGTCCACAATAGCCAAACTGTCGAAAGAGCAGAGAACCCCTTCAACAGACAAATGGATAAAGAAGATGTGGTCCATATATACAATGGAATATTACTCAGCCATCAGAAATTATGGATACCCAATTTTTGCATCAACATGGATGGGAGAAGCTTAGGCTGAGTGAAATAAGTCAATCATAAAAAGTCAATTACCATAGGGTTTCACTTATTTGCGGATCATAATGAATAATATGGAAGATGTTAGGAGAAGGAAAGGAAAAGTGAAGGAGGGGAATTGGAGGAGAGATGAACCATGAGAGACTGTGGACTCCAAGAAACAAACTGAGGGTTTTATAGAGAGGAGGGGGGTTAAGGGGATGGGTGAGCTTGGTGGTAGGTATTAGGGAGGGCACATATTGCATGGAGCACTGGGTGTATACACAAACAATGAATGAATGAATGAACACTACATCCAAAACTAATGATGTACCATATGGTGACTAACATAACACATAAAAAATAAAAATAAAGAGGTAAATATGTACTATTCTAGATACTGATAGATATTAAGGATAGTATTAAGTAGGTTATTGCAATATAATATTTTGGAGGGAAGAGGGCAGAGCCTATATTTTATATAGGTCAACCTGAAAACACCTCATTGAAAATGTGACTTCTGAAAAAGGAAATCATAGGACTGAGTTCTTGAGGATAACTGAGGGAAGAAAATTGTAAGAAAAAGGAAAGGCATGTGATAAATCCCAAGGCAGACATGTGATTGGTAGGTCTGAGGAAGAGATAAGAGCCAATATGGAAGCAACAGGGTAAACAAAGAAGGAAATATCAGATAGGGGCCAGAGCATGTATCACCTTGATGGTGCCAGTTAGGATTTGGACTTTCTACTGAGTGAGAAGTATAGCACATGCAGGGTAACTACCCATCTCACTTACACCATATTATGATGCCCTGAAAGGTCTCATGTCTATGTGGGACACTAACTCTTTTATAAACAAAATGGTGTTAGCTCAGTTATAGAAAATAATAATGTACATGGCTTTCACTTTATGAAGCTGATAGTTCTATGAATGACAAGGAAATTTAAATAGAAAAGAAAAGAAGCATGTAGAATTGATTTGAATCCACTTTAAGACTTCAATAGAAGGGGTGATGTACCTTATTTGTTAGTTTCATCTTAAGGGAGGCATAGAGCTATATTTTTCAATGTGGTAAAATAACATTAAGGATATATAGTGAATGATCAAAAAAATGAAAGCAAGATAGCATTAAGTTTTTAACTCTCAGGTCTTTTATACAAAAAGAAAATACTGAAAAGACTTAGCTCACATTATGTCCCAGCAATATGGCCTTTTAATGAGAAATGTCATTCTCCTGGGTTATAAAAGGACAACAAAAATGATAAAGCCAGTCAAAACCACTAAGGTTCTTTTCCTTCCCTCTCTCTCTTATATGTCCACTATTTCATTTTGATATACTTATCAAGCCCTTTGGTTTCCCTTTGGGAGTAAAGAGGTATATTATTAGGAAAAATCACTCAACTTGTATTTATGGCTGACACTGGTTTTAAGAGTGAACAAACAGAATGAATTTTTATTTGTGTCTGTTATTCTTTATAAAAATTGGATAATCAACTTTAATTTTTTTCCTATTTGGATCCTATATTCCCTTTACAAATATTAGCTAGTCAAATCTTAACACCCTCTGGAGAGAGTGGTTTATAAATTGACAAGCTAATTGAGAAATTAAGACATCAACACCAGTCACCAGGCAGGAGAGAGGAGCAGAAGTAGGCAGCTTAAGTGTGCTTCCTAGAGTTTGCTTCAGTGTGGAGCATACTTTACAAGTGGTGTGATTATTCCAGAGAGGACAGATGTGTTTGATAAACAATAATCAATATGAGGAAATGCGGGGGAGTTCACCGGCATCAGGAAAGACCAGAGCTGAGTGGACTATTGCCTGCCAGTTAATTCTAGAAGAGTTCTAAAAGGAGGTAGATATGTTAATAAGGGAGCAAAACATCCTTATAACAGATCAAACTGAATCTTATATTACTGACTCTTTGAATAGTGTAGCCCATCGAATCCTAGGGTGATTTATACAGTCTAATCAACTACCTGGAAAATTTTATTTATACCTGTGCAACCAATGAGCTAGATAAGGGACATAAAATAGTTTCCCAGGGGTTCAATTTTGTCCAAGATTTATGGGACTCACAAGAAATCTCTTTTTCCTGTCCAGCATTTTTCAATTTCCTCTAATTTCAGCCCTTTACCAAAAATAACACCAACAATACCTACTTATATAAAGGCTATAGGTGGCAGATGTGGCAAGATGAATGCAAAATTATCCTGACAGTGTGCTTTATATTTTATACCAAAATCTACTTTTAATTCTGGGAAATCCATATAAACTTTTGACCTATGATGTTCTTCACAATTGGGCCATAAAAACTGAAGATTTTAGTTGTAAAATTAAATATTCAGAATGCCATAGATAATATATATCTATCAGAATAATGATAAAATATTTTAACAGAAGAGGATGTTGTCACACTGTACTATTTGATAGATAATGAGGCACAGGCTGAAGAACTCTGAAATTACTTCCTGCAAAATGATAGGGAGTTGATATATGGTTTAGAACAATTGTAATTCCAGATCTCTATTTTTTTTTTAAAGATTTATTTATTTATTTAATTTGGAGAGAGAGAGAGAGAGAGAATGAGAATGCGGGGGTGGGGGGAGCAAAGAGAGAATCTCAAGAGACTCCCTACTGAGCAGGGGGCCCAACATAGAGCTTGGATCTCATGACTCAGAGATCATAACTTAAGCCAAAATGAAGAATTAGAAGTTTAACTGAGAGACCACACAGGCACCCCTACTGATCTCTGCTGCTTAAGAGGGAACTTCCAATTACATTATTAGAATCCTTATTCATTGTTTCAATTATTTGTAAGCAGTTTGCCAATCTATAGCTGCAAATAAATTTATGATCCTTATGTTAATATTTATATCTCTGAATTCCTAAGTTTTCAGTGATAGAATGATCATAGACTCTAACTCACTTTTCAGAGACAAGATCTAGAATAGTCACATCTCACAAATGTTTGTAGATGGCTTAACTGATCTTGGAAGATGTCTATGATATGGTGTGAAATTATGCAAACATATATACATACATAATTTAGACTACATAATTTTTTCTTAGCAAACCCCAAGTACCATATGCCTTTGCCTATTTTCCATTTAACAAGTCCCTACTTACTTTATAAAACCCAGGGCTTCTGGGTGGCTCAGTCAGTTAAGCATCTGCTTTTGGCTGAAGTCATGATCCCAGGGTCCTGGGACCAAGCCCCCATGTTGGGCTCCAGTGGGGAATCTGCTTCTCCCTCTGCCTCTGCCCCTCCCATGCTTATGTTCTCTCTCTCTCAAGTAAATAAATAAATAAATAAAATCTTTAAACCAAACAAAACCCAGCTCAAATATTCCCTCCTCCCATCTTACTTCTTGACCACCAGTATGAGTGTTCTACTTGCTCCCACAGCACAGATTCATGTCTTTATCAATACACTCATCACACAAAAATGTAACCTTTGATTTACTTCTCTACCCCCCCCACTTTGACCTCTACTCTCCATGAAGGAATGAGCCATGTTTTTATTTACTATAAACCCCTTATATAATAAGCTAGTGAATTTAAACATGATCTTGAGAATAATAGAAAGACAAAGAACAATTTTATGTAGGGAGGTGATACAAATAGATGTTTTCTGAAGGTTCACTCATGCTGTGACATGAACTATGGCTTCTAGATGGTGATGACTAAAGGTAAAAACAGTTGGAAGATTATTTCAGTAATTTAGGTAATAGGAATGAGTTTGTGCTAAACTCATTCTCATACTTGAGAGTAGAAGACTACCCTCAAGAAGGTGGGAAGGGGGAAAAAGCATGTTAAAGTTAAATCATTTAGAGATTTGTAGGCTGAGTCTACTTTTTTTTCCTCTCTCTTCATATTTAATCAAGTATATTTTCTTGAGCTCCTGGCTTATACTTTTGAAAAGATGCTGGTAACATTCTCTGAAACAGGAAACAGAGGAAAAATATGCAAAAACAGGTACATTCAGTTTTGAACATTTTGAACTTGAACTTTTTATTGGTATGCCCTTCAGGAGTCTCAGAATGGAGGGGAACATGGTGTCATCCAAGAAGAGTACATCATATGGGAAATATGGAGGCTTAAAATGGAAACCTAGAAATAAGAATGCTAGGTGACAAACGAGGAGGGGCAAGTAAAGGAGAACTATTCAATTGCAAACAACATCAAGGAGAGCAAGAGGAGGTGTTGGCTATCATTAGATTATAACACATGTCATTCTTTACCTGCATTGATCTCCTGGGGTCTCACCCTGCAGGAGTCCATCCCTGCCATTCTTAATCTATAAAATGGATCTGCTCAGTAACACGTGAAGAAAGAACTGTCATTCTCCAAGGAACATGGAGCAAAGACCAAAGATTGAATGAGACTCTTTTCCTTCCCTTCCCCAGTGTGGTGCTCTCATAATGAATTAATTCTTGCTTTCATTTTCCATATGAAAAATTCAATTCATTGTAAATTGAAACAAATAAAACTCTACATAATACAAATCTCATTCGAAGTGTTCAGTGCTTCGTTGGCTGGTGATATGGAGAGATTGTTTCATCAACTTTGAAGGAAATATTCATCACCATTTTGGCAACTTTGTCACTCACATTTGGAAGCATCCCTTATGTTTAAATGAGGAGAAAAAGGAAGGAAGAGCTCTTAAAATAAAGGTGTAGAGTTGACATTCAAAATGGATGGTGAGATAAAGAGCTTCCAAGACCGACAAGGTTTAAAAGAGTATGTGACCACCAAGCTGGGACTATAAGAAATATTAAGGAGGGGGTTCTATAAAAGAAGAAGGAACCCAAGAGTGACATAGAACAGAAATTTACAGAGACAATCTACAGAAACAAGGACTTCACAGGCAACATGATGTCAATAAAAACTTATCTTTCAATTATTATTCTCAAAGTGAACAGCCTAAACACTCCCATAAAATCACACAGGGTTGCAGATTGCATAAAATGACAGGACCCTGTCTCTACAAGAGACCCATATGGCAACTAAAGATACATTCAGACTGAAAGTGAAGGGATGGAGAAGCATCTTTTATGTCAATGGGTCTCAAAAGAAAGCTGGGGTACCGATTCTCATATCAGATAAATTATATTTTAAACTTAAGACTGTAGTCAGAGATAAAGAAGGACACTCACTACATCATTCTCAAAGGGTCTACCCACCAAGAAGATCTAACAATTGTAAATAGTTATGCCTCTAATGCGGGAACTACCAACTACATAAGACAACTGTTAATCAAGATGAAGATTCATATTGATATGAATAGATTAATAGTAGGGGATCTTAACACGCCACTCTCAGTAATAGACAGATCATCCAAGCAGAAAATCAATAAAGAAACAAGAGCATTGAATGACACACTGGACCAGATAGACCTCATAAATAGATACAGAACATTCCACCCTAAAACAATAGAATACTCATTCTTCTTGAGTGCACATAGAACTTTCTCCAGAATAGACCACATGCTTGGTCACAAATCAGGGCTCAACCAATACCAAAAGACTGAGATTATTCCCTGCATATTCTCAGACCACAATGCTTTGAAACTGGAACTCAACTGCAAGAAAAAAACATGGAAGAAATTCAGACACTTGGAAGCTAAAGACCACCCTGCTTAAGAATGTTTGGATCAACCAGGACATCAAAGAGGAATTTAAGCCTCTTTTCATGGAAAATTCATGGAATTCATGAAATTTTTCCATGAAAAATTCATGGAAACCAATGAGAGTGAAGACACATTCATACAAAACCTATGGGATATGGCAAAGGCAGTCCTAAGGGGAAATACATAACCATCCAAGCCTTACTCAAAAATATTGAGAAATCCAGCATGCACCAGCTGTCTTTACAACTTAAAGAACTGGAGAATCAACAGATTAAGCCAACCCCATGTACAAGAAGAGAAACAATCAAGATTAGAACAGAGATCAATGAGTTAGTAACTAGAGATACAGTAGAACACATCAACAAAACTAGTAGCTGGTTTTTTGAGAGAATAAAATTGAGAAAGGAGAACCCTCTTACACCATTGGTGGGAATGCAAGTTGGTGCAGCTACTTTGGAAAACAGTGTGAAGATTCCTTAAGAAATTAAAAATAGAACTACCCTATGATCCTGCAATTGCACTACTGGGTATTTACCCCAAAGATACTGATGTAGGGAAAAGAAGGGCCATCTGTACCCCAACGTTCTTAGCAGCAATAGCCATAGTCACCAAACTGTGGAAAGAACCAAGATGCCCTTCAACAGATGAATGGATAAAGATATGGTCCATATATACAATGGAGTATTATGTCTCCATCAGAAAGGATGAATACCCAACTTTTGTATCAACATGGATGGGACTGAAGGAGATCATGCTGAGTGAAATAAGTCAAGCAGAGAGAGTCAATTTTCATATGGTTTCACTTACTTGTGGCACATAAGGAATAACATGGAGGGCATTGGGAGATGGAGAGGAGAAGTGAGTTGGGGAAAATTGGAGAGGGAGACAAACCATGAGAGACTGTGGACTCTGAGAAACTGAGGGTTTTGGAGGGGAGGGGGATGGGGATTGGGTGAGCTTGGTGGTGGGTATTAAGGAGGGTACGTATTGCATGGAGCACTGGGTGTGGTGAATTTTGGAACACACACACACACACACACATTAAACTAAATTAAATTAAATTGGAAAAAAAAGTGTAGAGGTGGAATCATTCTGGGCTTTGCTTAACCACATAAACAAACAAACAAACCAAAATGGTTGAATAATTCTGACCTGAAAATGTCAGGCAAAGTTGTTATCTCATGTCCTGTAAACATGTAGATGATCATTTTATTTCCTCTGAGGAAAAAATTAGAACATATCAGGCCATGTTGGTAATAAAGCTTGGTTCAGTTGAAGTTGCTGCTTCCAAGCTCTTGGGCAATTCAAAAGATGGTCTGATGTCTGTGACATATCTCCTCATGTGAAATTTTGGTGACAAAGTGACTTGAACATTCATTTTAGGCAAGTCATTTATTTGCTAGAAGAGCAATAAGATTTTTGCATGAGAAGTCCACAATAACATCTGAAGGACCACACAAAAGTGTGCAAGAGCTTATAACTTATTTCTAAATTGTGATTAATGGTGGCATGCTATTTTAACAGCATTTCAGGTTTTCTCTCCTTACAAAGCTATAGGAGTTTAGGCAAGGGTGATAGTAGCTACAGAATCCCCACCAAACATGAAAAGTCTCCATGAAGTCTGTGTCTCTACGTAAAATCAGGCCCTCACACTGGATTCAGAGAACAGTCACTCTTCCTTGTTTTCATCCATCATACCGGGTGCCCTTTACCAAGCACAGTTAGAGAGCACCATTGGCCAACTAGTGTTCTGTAGAGGGTGTGCTGGGGGTCCAAAGAAATTATTGTTTTGTTGCCTTCATGTAACAGGAAACTGGAGACAATGAGATGAAGTAGAAATTTTGCATTTCACTACTTCGTTGAGGCAGAGAAGGTACAGATGTCCATATCTCACGTTCTTCTTGTAACTGCCCAAGTTCTTTTAAATTACTGAGAGCTGAGGGTGAAGAAAGTGAATCAGTCTTCATCTCCTGGATGGCAAACAGCTGCTGGGTTTAGCTCCAAAGCTGAGTGAATGAGTGAATTAGGGGTAAAAAGTCCCACAAGTCAATTTTTGGGATTATGTGTGTTTAGAGCCATCAAGAAAGGATTTGAAATAATTTTTTGATAAAGATGAGGAAAATGATTCCCTAAAGAAGGGAGATGGCAGATGTAGCATCACTGTTTGAGGAAGTGTTTAGTATTTTTTGCTAAATATTTTCTGTTCTTCATCCTCAAAGTTTCAGGTAAGATTGTATTTTCCTGCTTGCGTGATGATGGTATGGCCATGTGACTTGTTTGTCCATTAAAAATGGAGCAAAATGATACTCTCTGTTGGAAACTTAAGAGTCATGTGTAAATTGCCTTGTCTCCATTTACCTATCAGGGAAAATATGGAAGCAGGGAAATCAAGCTTCCCACTGCCTAGATACTTTAGTGAGATCACATAAAACAAAGCCTCTCGGTGGACACATGATGGGTAGTTGGTGTGAGTGAATAATAAGCCTTTTATTCTTTTAAGCCCCTTAAACTCAGAGATTGTTTATTTTGTTTTAATTTTACTGGGTGTTTTTTTGTTTTGTTTTTTACTGTGGTACAATCTAGCCTATACTGATTGATATATTTCTCTATAAAATGAAATTTCCAGATGCAGAATACAAATGTATGTACTTGTAGCTTATTTCTTGTCCTACAATACAAAGCTGTGTGTAAAAGTACTTACCAATACATGTGCCAAGTCACATGTGGCCAAGAAAATATGGTAGTCATTACATGGGCTGGATGAGTAATACTTACATTCCCTTAGCCAGCTGGCCTTTAGAAATCATGTGTGACTTTATTAGTCACATCTACAATTTAGATATCATGGAAAAGTACAACTTTTTCCAAAATCATGATCACAGGTGGAATTATCCTATTGCTCTCTAGCCCTGCAGTTCTCTCTATATAATTCAATCATAATTTCTCTCCCTATGTAAGTCTATGTGTATTGGCTGAGATTGTCTATGTTTATCTGTTAGAACTGAGTTCAAGTATAAATAACAACCACCACCAAACTAACAGTAGCTTAAACAAACAGGAGTTGTTATTATTTTTTTCTCATACCAAATATTTAGAGATTGGCAGCTAGTCAATGTTGTTTTCAAAATCTAGATCCTTCTATTCAGTCCTTATTATGTACTCCTTCACTTTTGCAACCATGGTTGCAAAAGAGATGCTGTGGCTCCAGTCATCATAGCCACATACGAAGTAGGAAGAAGAGAGGAGAAAGCAGAACAGTACTGGCAGATTTCATTTCAGCCTCACTGGCCAAGACTGTGATTTATGCTTACTCAAGGTGAGAGATGTTGAAAAACTGAAAAACAGAATTTTCATGATTGACTTGGACCAATTCATCTCTTAAAAGTGATCATATACTCTCCCAGAACACAATCAGGATTTTTGCTGGCAAGGAAGAAAAGAATGAATATAATATTTGTCTTACTATCTGTTCATGTTTATGGCAGGTCATGAGATGAAAGAAAATGTCACCTCAGTACACTTGACAAATTATGTAATACCCATTCACCTTTTATTGTTGATTTAAAAGCAAGGACATAGAAAGTTCTTTGAAATGAAAATTGTGTATAGTACCCCTTCTCAGAGGTCTATGCCATTGCAGCTACTTTTGTTTTTATGAAAACAAAAGTTCTCTTGAGTTATGTCAGAACAAAGACTGAGAAGGCTTGACTTCATAGAATTATTAGAAAACTATAGAAATATGCTCAGAGAGAGAGATGTTTGTATTCCAGTTCCTGCTAAATTCACTGGGGTGGTGGCAAGCACCAAGTTTTAGGTTCAATTAGACCTGAGTCTGACTCAAAGATTTATTACTTTGCTTTACTACTGGAATATCACATGTACAGGTCATTTTACCTCTGTGATTCTCACCTCTATACGTGATAACAACCTTTAGGATTTTCAAGAAAATTAAATAATAGGGCATTAATATCTACTAGCATTACTCACAGGTTATTCACAAAATAAAAGCCCTGAAACTATTTAGAAAGTGATGTAATGGAAGTGGAAGGGGGAGAAGGTTGCACGTTGGGATAGTAACACCTTGACCCCATGTTCCACCAGGAACTCTATTTCCCTCACTACTTGAAGCTACTCTTCATAGCAAATACTCTCTGTTGGATTTTTTAAAAAATCTGAAAAATCTCTCCTATTTTTTTCAATTTCTGTGAGCTCTAGCTATCAGCTTTCTAACTGATTCTTTAAATTATTCCTTATGCCATAGTGTTGTATAATTTATACAGAACACTCTCTCCCGTCTTGTATTATTTAATTCTCCAAAGTGTTTGGTGAAAGGATTTCATATGAAAGCAGTGACACAAAATAAAGCAGTATTGTACCAGTGTCTTGCATCTTTAATAAAGTTGCTCTCAAACGCACTTCAGTAAATGAAATGTACCCAGCAATGGCAAATTTTCATATATCAAAGATATGCTCTGACCTGCTCTGGGACATAAAGCCTAATACCATAATAGAGCCCAGAGGTTTATGTTTGATTTGATTTGGCTTTCTTTCTTTCCTTTATTCTGAAGAAGATATTGCCTAGTTTCCAAAATAATAATCATCAGAGTAAAAAACCCATCCCATCCAATGGCAGAGAAGAAGCATCATTAAGACTGAAGACATCCAGTGGCAATGTTAGATCCTCAGCCTTTTGAGAAAAATACACACACACACACACAAAACAAGGAAGAGAAAGGAGCTTTGTCAACCTTAATTATTTATAAAATGTTTTCAGTAATGTTCCAAGCCTCATTCTGTAAGAAACTTTCCAACATGAAACACAGGACAAAGAAAGAATCCCTGACACTTAGTAAAACATGAATGAGATTTAAGATTAAGGACATATGTGTATAGACAGAGTGACTTCAAATGCCCAAGAGCAAATAGTCACAGAAGGCAAATGGAGTCACCCCTACTGCTGAGGGGAGATGGGAAAAAAGCCAGACAACCAAAGCATCCCCTTCCTGATCATGTGAAGCCACTTCTACAAATCAGCCTGCCTCACCATTCAGGGGTGAGCTGCTTACTATAATGGGAAATAATGGTCTTTCAAGGCCACAAAAAATGCAATTTTGTCTTATAGAAGGGAGAGTTTTTTTTTTCCCTGGGTAAGCATGTCCATGGTAAAAACTGAAGGACATGGAGAAAACAGCTCAGCTCCATACAATGCCTAATGGGGAATCAAAGTGCTCAAAGCAGTGTGGTGCTCATATATTTCTTTTTGGAGTTTGGAGACACATTAATCTCCAAGTTTAAGAGTTTTCTGTTGAAAGGTGAATATCTCATGGAAGAATAACACCTAAGAGATTGTCAACTATTTCACAGGGCAAAGGTCCTATGATGTTCAGAGTCAGATGATGGAAGTGGTGATAGAAATCACCAAAGTACCTAAGATATTTTACCCATTTAACATACATGCTGAGGACTAGTCTTATTTAAAAGTGGAAAGGGAATATCTCATTGTGTGTATATCATATATATATATATGATACATATATATCATCTTCTTTGCCCATTCAATTGTCCATTTGGGCTCTTTCCATTATTTGGTTGTTGTGGACATTGCTGCTATAAACATTGGGGTGCCTGTGCCCTTTTGGATCACTACATTGGTATCTTTGGGGTAAATACATAGTAGTGCAGTTGCTGAGTCATAGGGTAGCTCTATTTTTAACCTTTTGAGGAACCTCCATACTGTTTTCTAGAGTGGCTGTACCAGCTTGCATTCTCCCTAGTAGTGTAAGAGGGTTCTCCTTTCTCTGTATCCATGCCAATACTC
Organism: Taxidea taxus jeffersonii; assembly: GCA_003697995.1. Classification (NCBI taxonomy): domain Eukaryota; kingdom Metazoa; phylum Chordata; class Mammalia; order Carnivora; family Mustelidae; genus Taxidea; species Taxidea taxus. The sequence goes on along the minus strand of ML103714.1, from coordinate 66,149 downwards.
ATCTTTTCCTGACTTAATTTTAGCCATTCTGAATGGTGTGAGGTGGTATCTCATTGTGGTTTTATTTGTATTTCCCTGATGCTGAGCATTTTTTTCATGTGTCTGTTGGCCACTTGTATGTCTTCTTTGGAAGAATGTCTGTTCATGTCTTCTGCCTATTTCTTGACTAGATTATTTGTTCTTTGGGTGTTCAGTTTGATAAGTTCATTATAGATTTTGGATAGTAGCCCTTTATCTGATAATACATTAGCAAATATCTTCTCCCATTCTGTAGGTTGTCTTTTGGCTTCATTGACTGTTTCCTTTGGCAACAAGGTGGGTAGATGGAACTAAAGGTCATTATGCTAAGCAAAATAAGTCAATCAGAGAAAGACATTATTATATGATTTCACTCATGTGTGGAATTTAAGAAACAAAACAGATGAACATAGAACAAGGGAGGAAAAAATAAAATAAGATGAAATCAGAGAGGAAGAAAAACCAAAAGAGACTCTTAACCATAGGAAACAAACTGAAGGTTGCTGGTGGAGAGGGGTTTGGAGGGAAGGGGTAACTGTGTGATGGGCTAAGGAGGCACAGGATGTAATGAGTACTGGGTGTTACATGCAACAGATGAATCACTGAACTCTACCTCTGAAACTAATGATATGTTACATTATTATTAACTGAATGTAAATGAAAGAAAATAACCGAGTCTCAAAAAAAAAAAAAAAAAAGTGAGAAGGGAAGACACGGGCCTACTTTCCCATTAACTTTTTTATTTCCAGTTCCTTCCTTCCCTTTAGTTCCTGCCTGTGTAAATGCAATGTTTTTAGCTTTGTCAAGGAAACCTGAAAGTCTGAGAAAAAGGTGACTTCTTTTACCATTTAAAATTTGGAGATTAAATAAAAGGACACTAATCTTTTAAAACCTACTGTGTGTTGGGCACTCTGCTAGACACCCCATATATGCTAATCCTTATAATCCTAAATCTGTCTTATAAAATATTATTCTAATTTTACAAAGCAGTGAAGAAGTCCTTGTAAAGGAAACAAATTTGTTCATGATGGTGTAACTAATAGCTAGCAAGCAAGATTTGAAACCAAATATCCCTATACATACTACATAAATATAATTTTCAAGATGAGAAAAGCAGCTGATAAAATCACTGGGGCACTGATTGATGCCTTCCTTCCATCAAAATGGATAGAATGGATAGAATTTTCACAAGTGTATTTACTTCTTTTCCTCCTTTTTTCTCCTCATCCTTTATTTCTTCAATAAATGCTTTAGGCTGAAACTAGAGTGGATAAAACAAACCCCATTCTTGGGATAGTTATGTTCCAGTAGGTGGGATACAAAAAATAAACAAAGAAATAAATATATGTTGGGAGCAATGAGCACTGTGAAAAATGTAAAACCGCAAATGAAGATAGAGATTGAGGAGCTAAGGCCATTTTTGGGTCATTTTGCTGGTACTCTCTGGGAGGTCTTTGTCATAGCATATAATCTGAGCAGACCTAAATGAAATGAGTAAGCAGAAGGAATGATAAGTGCAAAGGCCCTGAGCAGAACCTCACTTGGAGTAATCAGGAAGAGCAAATATCTTAATAAAAAATGACTGAAAACCTGATGATTCACAGACCTGTACCCCTGAGGCAAATAATACACTATATGTTAATATAAAAAAAAATGTTTGAAAACCAGGAAGGTAGGGAGAAAATAGGAGATTAAGTCTGAATCAGAAAGCCATCTAAGGGATAAATCACATAAGACCCTGAAGGCCATGGTAGGGCCTCTCAGCTTTTAGGTGGAATAAGGGGCAAAAAGCCACTAAAGGGTTTTGAGATAGAATAATGACATGATTTTATGTAAGAGATGGATGACACTGGTAAGAAGTATTCAAAGTCTGGATATATTTTACTTATAGCCAATGGGACATACAAATGAATTAAATATGGAGTATGTGAGAAAGAGCTGACAAGAAAAAATTCATGTCACAAGCCTCTATAAGCATGTTATACGCCAAGAATTTGGATGAGGAGAGGAATACTCTGAGGTGTTAAACCTAGCTACGGTGTTGGTCTACGACATCGTTCTACCCGTCTTGTGGATTTTGTAGTCCTCTTTCCTTTGACTTAGACCTTTCATATTGAGATTCTGGAGACATCTTTTCTATCCAATTTATACAGCATTATCAATTTGTTATTCATACAAATTTGTTCCAGGGAAGTTTGATTTTTGTCTCTTTCCTCCTAGTTTGTTTGAAATCTTAAAAAATTGTTTAAGTCTAAATCTCTCTAATAAACCCTTTAGAAGTGAAAATGCCATGTTTAATGGCACAAGACATATCAGATAGTTGGTATTCTTGTACTACCAGAGAAATGTTCATTAGAAAGAAATCTGGCAGCAATACTGCCGTTGCTACATTCAAGTTAAAAAAAAAAAAAATCTAACAATGCAAATACAAAGCCAAGAAACCGTGTTTGTTATCAAGTTATTCTATCAATGAAGAAAATTTCTGTGCTGTAGATTCAAATTTTGCCAGGAATGGTCGGGCAAGGAAGAAGAGATTCTATAAATTTTAAAATTCTTGTGACACCTAAATTTTCAGTTGAAATCAAAGTTTCCTGGGAAGGGGCAAGTGATGACTTCTTTAGCCCCAATATGCTAGATACTGTTCTTAAATTATTGTAATATTGTGTGGAAACCATGCATGCTAGGGCAGAGTTGAATGCCCAGCTACCACTCTGCAAGTACGGATCATATGCAATTATAGAATTTTCCAGCTCATTTGTTTCCAAATACTGATGGAGTAGTTGGTGATTTATGATGTGTGGCTTCTGAGATCTGCACAAAACTGATGTCAAAACTCTATTTACCTCACAGCTCTATTATTTGGGGCTTGGTAATGAGAGGCTTTCCCACAATTCACATACATCCTCCTTATCTTTTCCCTTTATTTTTTTTTTTCCATATGTTTTAAAACTTAGCTGCTTTTTTTTTTTTTTTAAGAATGTATTCCCAGTGTGGAGCCCAATGTTGGCTCAAACTCATCACCCTGAGATCAATACTTGGGTGGAGGTCAAGAGTCAGACGCTTAACTGACTAAGCATGCAAGTGCCCCTAAAATTTTACTGCATAAGCCCACTTTTTAAAAGCCCATTTTTAATTGGCTACATGATGTCAGGCAAGTAACCTGATATGAGTGGACCTCAATCCTTAACTAAAATGGAAAATTCAGGGGCGCCTGGGTGGCTCAGTGGGTTAAAGCCTCTGCCTTTGGCTCGGGTCATGATCCCGGGTCCTGGGATCGAGCCCCGCATCGGGCTCTCTGCTCAGCCAGAAGCCTGCTTCCTCCTCTCTCTCTGCCCGTGTCTCTGCCTGCTTGTGATCTCTGTCTGTCAAATAAATAAATAAAATATTTAAAAAAAAAATGGAAAATTCAGGTAGGGAACAGGGCATATAAAAAATAGCAATTCAGTACACATGAACATTTTCACACGAATTGAGAAGTTCTGCACAAATGCATATTGAAGAATTAAGAGCCAGGGAAATAATAAGACTTGGAAACACTTCCTCTTCAAAATACTTTGGGGATAGACAGATGCATAGAGAGGATTTCTGTGTCATTTGGGCACTGAGTCCGGGCAGTGGAGAGAATATTAGCCAGATTTGACCCCAAAGACTTATCAGACTTTTGTTCTAGAGCTGGCATGACAAATACGTGTTATCTCATTTGCAAATTCCAAATCATTGTCAATGGCTTCCCAGAACAACAGGTTAAGAAGTATTCTAGTGTGTATTTTGGACTAATCAGGATTGAGATCTATTATTGATGTCATGGATCATATTGATGCAATAATAACAAAGCGAGAAAATGGAAGCATTGAAGCACATTACTTGCTAGTTTTCCCTCAGTTTAGACAACTGGCTTTAAGGGTTTTATTATACATTTACACCATTTGAACATTAGTGGCTTTATGCCAAATGTGTATGACTGGATTCCCTTGAAGTTATTTTCTTTGTATGAGTCCTTGAGTTTTTATGTTCAAATTATTTGTCTTAAATGCCTATGTAGTTGTTCTTCAGACTGTATAATTAAGAAGTATTGTTGACATAAATGACTCTACTTCATTTGCAAAGAATGCTATAATGCTTTAAGATAAAAACCTTGACTTTAAAAAAAATTAGATTGCAGTTGAAAAACTAATCCTTATTCATATTCAGCTATTTAAAAATTATAGAAAGTAAAGAGAATAAGTTAAAACCCTGCACAATCCTGCATAAACTAAGTTTGATCTATTATATAATATTTTGATGAATATAATTATATCTTGTTTCCCATCATATGTATAGGTAACCTATTTTATAGATACATATGTAAGTGGAGTGTATTTAGATTTTTAAGTAAATACAGAATTGTGTAGCTACACATACCCTTTTATGACAGCTTTAAAAACCTTAATATAACAATTTAGTTTCTTAATTTTGTTAGAAAAAAAACAAAGACATTTTAATAAATGCTCCAAATCCTAAATGACTAAGAGAATGGGAGAGTAGACACTGGCAATGGAGGAATCTAAGCAGGTTCGGGTAGATGCAAAGCAGATGGAAGAGTGCAGAATAATTTAGCAAAAAGGAGAAAGATGAAATACAGGTGCTAAAAGAGGATGATCCCAACAAATATGAAACCTAATCATGTTTGGTATTCTGGAAAGGTCTTAGACATAGTAGCATTTTGAAACTCTTAAGGCACATGTGAGAAGTGTGCTAAAAACAAACAAATAAAATTATTGAAAGACTAAAGTTATCTGAGATGTCTTCCTCCACTTCACTCAAGTAAATATACCTTCTTTCTATTTATAAGTGAGGAAAGTTTTATTACCTGGAGAATAGTACCTAGAAAGTTTTTGCAGAATTATGAAACTCAGGCATTGGAGGGCAGGATGATGTAGTTCACTGACATTCAGGAATTTACTAACACCGACCAGTGTGACCTCCACATCACAGAACATCGATTCTGAGGTATATATATCTCTAGCCAGAAGATTGCAGAATTTGCCTCTAAAGAAACTTACTTATCCAAAAGAAAACATCCCACACACTGATATTCAGGATTTTCCAATAAAATGGCCACCTGGTCACCCCACAGTCAGACCCACCATTAACAAACACGGAGATTCCAATCAGCCTTGCAGTAACTTACTGTAAACTATGAATATACAGCCAGGTTACACCAGATGTTTCAGTAATGTTCTTAGTAAGAAAGATAAAAACAACTAATAAAAAATTAATAAATTGGTAAAAATAGTGCCACTGAAAAGAATAGAAGATAACCTCAACAATAAGATAACTAATATGAATAAATAGAACCAAATGATATAAAAAAGGACAGATGGGAGGTATTAATACTGTGAGTGTTAAAAATAGGATAGTAGAGATTGGAAAGTCAACAGAAGAATTGGAAGATAAACTTGGGTAAATACTACTAAGACTGGAACAATGGGCAGTATGTAAGTTTCCTAGAAGTACCATGACAAATTATCACAAACTTGGTGGCTTAAAATAACAGAAAGTTATTCTGTCACAGCCCTGAAGTCCAGAAGTCCTGAAGTCCAGAAGTCTGAAATATATATAGATATAGATATAGATATAGAGATATATTAAGATATATCTATACACATATAGATATATCTTAGACACAGACCTTACATTTTACATAAAAATTAACAAATTAAATAAAATTGTATAATAGAATTGTGAAATAGGAGAAAATCACTATGACTTTGGGTTTGGTGATGAGATTTCAAATATAATTACCAATACCATCCATGGTAGAAAATTTTGGTAAATTGGACTTTATTAAAATTAAAAGCTTTTGCTCTGTGAAGGACACCATTAAGAGAATGAAAAGACAAGCACAGACAAGTAGAAATGTTTGCAAAATGTATGTCTGATGAAGTACCTATATCCAAAATATATAATAAATGTTAACAACTGAACAATAATAAAATACATAAGCCAATTGAAAAAGAGTATAAGAACTGAACAGATACATCGTCAAAATTTACATATGCCAAATAATTATATGAAAAAATGCTCAACATTTTTTGTTGTTAGGAAATTGCAAATTAAAACAACGAAATACTATTAAACATCTATTAGAATGTCTAAAATCCTAAACACTACCACCAAATTCTGGTAAGACATGAAACACCAGGAATGCATTCATTTCTGGTGAAAATGCAGATGATATAGCAACTTAGGAAAACTGTTAGTTTCTTTTTTTTTTTTTTTTAAGATTTTATTTATTTATTTGACAGAAATCACAAGTAGGCAGAGAGGCAGGCAGAGAGAGGGGAGGGAGGCAGGATCCCTGCTGAGCAGAGAGCCCAATGTGGGGCTCCATCCCAGGACCCTGGGATCATGACCTGAGCTGAAGGCAGAGGCTTTAACCCACTGAGCCACCCAGGCACCCCCAAACTGTTAGTTTCTTACAAAATTAAACACAGTCTTACCATATGATCCACAATTGCATGCCCAGGTTTACCCAAAAGATTTTTAAAAAATATCTACATAAAACCTTCTTGTGAATGTTTATTGCAGCTTTAATCATAATGGCCCCAAACAGGAAGCAACAAAGAAGTCCTTAAGAGATGAATGAGTACACAAAATGTGATAATTCATCCAATGGAAGTTTTTGTCTGCATCACCCATTTGATCAGCACAAAAAAAAACCTAGAGGGGCGCCTGGGTGGCTCAGTGGGTTAAAGCCTCTGCTTTCGACTCAGGTCATGATCCCAGGGTCCTGGAATCGAGCCCCGCATCGGGCTCTCTGCTCAGCAGGGAGCCTGCTTCCCTTCCTCCTCTCTCTCTGCTTGCCTCTCTGCCTACTTGTGATCTCTGTCTGTCAAATAAATAAATAAAATCTTTAAACAAACAAACAAACAAACAAAAAACCTAGAAGACCATTGTAAAGACATAATTTGGTCACTCAAGAATGGTCTCTTTCTGTTTATTGTCATCTTCTGTTTCCTAAAGGTAGAAGATTGAATAGGCCCTCTACATTCATACATTTTGTGGTTACAACTCTTTTGATTTGAACATGTCCTAGAATCAGGGTACACTGTCCATAGACTGCTGGTCCAAAATCCCAATCTTAAGCTCTCAGCTCTAGACTGCATATAAAACGTCCCTCAATATCTATTTAGATCTTATAGCTCTTCAGAAAAGAAAATCCTCTGCCCTTTATTTCAGTATCTAACAACTCATATTTTTTAAACAATTATTTTATCTAATCCAGGGATTCTTAACCAGTAGTCTCACTGAAATCACCTGCTATAGGGTTTGTTTTTGTTTGTTTTTCTTTTTAATTGATGTGAGATTCTCATGCAGCATATCCAGAATGAGGACCAGATTTTTATACTTCTAAGATATTCCATGAGTGCTTCTGCCCTCACTACACAGTAGAGACTGCTAATTAAATCAATCTCACTGAGCTCTGAACCTAGGTCACATAAAGAAATTTTTAGCAGAATTCTACCACATGGCACAGGAAGTCTGACTGACAAGCAGAAGAATAGGAATACCATTACTGTTTGTGGCAAAGGGAGCACAGAACCAGAAGGAGCCTGTGAAACCCTGGGAGCAGTCTTTTTGGTTTTCAACAGTGACATGTTGTTAAATATTCGATATATCTGAAAATTGAGTAGGTATCCCAATGTGAACTAATGTAGGCTTCTGGGAAAATTTTGCCCAAGCCATCTTGCAGTGCTACTTGAAATCTGCAGTGAAATCGGATGGAAGGCTTTGTTTCAATCTGTTCCAATATTCCTTGACATGCACATGAATCCCCATGTAGGATAAATTAGCCAGAGAGAATAGGAGCTGAATGAGAAGGACTGGCAGGCAGTCTTTTTGATTCACATACCAGATCCATATTTACACTTCCTATTTGTCGCTTCTCTCATTGAAATGGACTCATGTGTGAAATGAAAGAAATGTGGGCCTATCACTAAAACTCTACCTTGGAAAGGATGACAAGGGAATGGATTGATGGATGGGTAGCCCAGAAGCCTACACAGGTTCCATTTACCAAACCAATGAACATCCGTTTATGCAATGAATCTGTCTAATAATTTGTGTTGATGATGATTTGGTAGCAAATTAAAATTAATTAGTGAAAATTTCCTTTCTTACTGTGCTGATGAGGCTACCAAAACCGTGCTCTGTTGATTTCTCTTCTGAGAATTAGTTACCTTTTTGTTACCCACATTCATAGCATGGCACCTTCCTTTCTCTCATGGTGTTTCCACACTCCTTTGCTATGCAATAATCCTGAGATCAGTGATATTAGTATCAGGATTTCATGAACGTAGAGTCTCTGACCACATCCTGGGCTTTATGAAATTAGGATCTGTCCTCTACCAGTGTCGTCAGATAATTAGTATGCTCATGATTGCAGTTTGTGGAATACTGATACAGTAGGCATAAGTCAGAGTGTTAGGTAAACAGACCAGGAGTTTTAGAGTTTTAGATTGTTACATTTAGTTGAATTACCCTGGGACCACTTTTTTTTTTCTTGTTTTGAAGCCGTCATACTTTTTTTTTTTTAATAAATATTTTTATTTATTTATTTGACAGAGATCACAAGTAGGCGGAGAGGCAGGCAGAGAGGTGGAGGGGGGGAAGCAGGCTCCCCTCTGAGCAGAGAACCCGATGTAGGGCTCGATCCCAGGACCTTGGGATCATGACCTGAGCCGAAGGCAGAGGCTTTAACCCACTGAGCCACCCAGGCACCCCTGAAGCCGTCATACTTTGATGATCAGTTTTTTCAGGAATGGTTACCACCTGGCTGATACTTTTCAGACTCCAGTCCAGAATTTTCCCAGCTTCAGATGCATATCCAACTTTTCTCCTGCTTTCACTCTTGCTATATCCCTGGAGTAACTTTATCTCTCATAGAAGTCGTTCCATTGCACAAAAGTTATCTGTTTATCAGTCTCTCCTACCAGACTGTCAATTCCCCCATGATACGATTTATACCTATATCATTCTGGTGTAGGACACTAAGAGTGACACAGTGTGCTAGACACTGTGGACACAATGAGTACCCCAATTAACTTCACCAGCAAAGTGTGGAAGAAGGGTAAATTAGATGATAGGTGGTACAATTAGCTAGGTGGCTGCCAAGGAAAAAAATGCTGTATTGGGGAGCTTTAATGAAGAACTAATATCCAGGAAGAGGGAAATGATCATGTAGGATCATGTAGGAATGTACTCCTCTCATCTTGCTTATTATGTTCAAGTCTGGGTTTTCATCTCTGAGAGCATTTGTGCATGACTCTTGTATCTAAAGTTTTAAAAAGCACTCAAGTCTGGGTCCTACCCCAAGCCAACTGAGTCAAATAACCTTAGTGGTGTGGGCCAAAGCTTTGGTATTGTTTTTAAAACTCCTCAAAGTGCCTGGGTGGCTCATTTGGTAAGCACTGGGCTCTTGATTTGGCTCCAGTCATGATCTCAGGGTTGTGAAATCAAGCCCTGCATGGGGCTCTGCCCTGAGTGTGCTCTCTCCCTTTCTTTCTGCCCCTTCTCTACTCACACACACACATGCACTCTCTCTCTCTCTCTCTGTCTCTGAAAAAAAGAAAAAAAAGTAAATAATAATAAAACAAAAGAACCCACAAAACTCCTCAGTAAATGTTTGTCATCCACCGTCCTAAGAGGATTGTCTAAAACCAATATATACGTAGAAATGAAACAAAGGTGCTGAAAGTTTTGGGAATCAGGAAATTGGATTATCGACTGGATTATTTTGACCATGAGTGTCCTGGGGAAAAAATGACTTAATGAAAGCAACAGAGTTAGCTTTCAATTTCTGTAGAGCTGCCATGTGAAAAGGGGTGTTTTTCATGAATCCAGAAAGTACAATAAAGATCAATAAAGAGAAATTTAAGAGAGGTCAGTTTCAATTCAATATATGGTAGGTATAACATTTTTAAAGACATATACTCAGGTGTGAAAAAGAAAAAAAAAATGTCTTTATCTTATCCTTCTCAAACTCAACTTAACCTCTCTGTCAAACCCCCATTTTACTTGAGGCAGAACCTATAATCTTAGTCATTTCTGGTTAAATTCAAGATGCTTCAGTATTTTCTGAGTCATTTCAGGTTTAAAGTTCAGTGAAGTCAAAATTCTTCCTTTTTCTCCCCCCTAGGTTCATAAGTAGATTTTGCATGGCTTATGCAAAATCTAGTTTTTGCATAAGCAAAAACTTATTCTAGTTTCATGGAAAGATACCTTCTCCATGGACTTTCTTCTTTTCCAAGAAATAAAATTTCAGCATCTTCTGAAATTTAACTTGTCTTCACTGGGCTGTGGCCCCTGAAAGGGCATGTCCAACAAAATGTCCACATCTCCAACTGGAGTTCAGTTTTATGAGTCATCATGGAGCTTTTCAGCTGTGATAAATCTATGTCAGATACATAAGCTCTCTCTCTCTCTCAGATAATCTTTGAGCTCTTCTGAGGGGCACAGGAAAATCTGAACGTCTCTGAAACTATTAGAGAACTGTGGTAGCTTCAGGGTTGGCTTTTCTGCCTCTGGCATCACGTTCAGTTAACTCTACTGATTCCTTTCCGAGTTTCAGGTGTATGGAAATTCAGAGCCTGCCTTTCTCAAATACATTTGATGGTTCATCCTCTCCAAAATACATCCAAGTATACAGATCACTAGATAATGCTTCAAAATTATCATCTAGTCATGTAAAGTAGGACTTGTCAAATATATCTATTCAAAATAAAATGGTCCAGATAGGCCACTTTTAAGAAAATGGTCAAGGAAACTCAAGATTATGGTATAAGGTCAGATTAAATACCTAGTTGCTAACTGCTTCCAGGGTCATGCAGTTCTCGAGAATCTCCAGGAGAGTTTTTTTTAAGAGCTCAAATTCCAAGAACCTCTCCATTTTTACTTATTCCGAAGTTTGAAGAAGGAAAGGTATGTATTTTTCTATATAGCCTCACTCACTAAAATTACTGTAATACTATAGTGCCCACAGCTTTCAACCAGAGAATATTCTTTCCCTGGTGGATATACTGTGACATGACAGATCTTTGAGTCCATTCTCAGGGATATACAGAGAGGACCAAGAGATCATTACAGTGACCTCATGACCCATGCATTGGACCTGCAACTCGTACCTCCCTCTGGGGTTATGAGTCTTTACACTGCTCTGCTTGTCCAGGCAGAAGGAGCAAGAAAGATCAAGCTTACAACCCATAAAAAAAGAAATCAGTGCACAATCATTGGGACTATGCAGAACTATTCTTGCTGAGCTCTGCTGCAAGAGAATAACCACTCATAAAACAATTGGCTTTCCTTCAGGTAAAAGGCAACTCTCCACAAGGGATGCAAAGGAAAAGGATATGCCAAGATCAAAGTTGCCTCACTTTTCCCAGGGAGCTTTTGGATGTCCATATGAGATTGTATTTGAGGTATCTGCTTGTGGTTAAAATCCCTAGGTAAAACTGGTGTGTGTGTGTGTGTGTGTGTGTGTGTGTGTGTGTGTGTGTGTGTG